>CM060305.1:170644994-170654994 GCA_030674185.1 Monoplex corrugatus
CTTTTGAAGGAAATTTCTATTGGAACACACCTTCTTGAGGTAGCTCTCTTTGGAACACACTCTTTTTTTTTTTTTTTTTAGAAAACTGTCATTGAAACATACGGTCTTTTTTTTTTTTTTTATATATATATTTTTTTAGGTAACTGTCATTGGAACACATCTTTATCTTCCTTTGGATACACATGTATATAAACTACTTTCGTGCGTAAACATACATGTGCACGCAGACACAGACAGACAAACAGGCAGACAGACGAACAGACAGACAGACAGACAGACAGAGAGAGAGAGACACACACACACATACTCACGCACACGCACGCGCGCACACACACACATACGCGCGCGCGCGCGCACACACAGAGTGAGAGAGAGAGAGAGAGAGAGAGAGAGACACACACACACACACACAACGCACGCACGCACGCACCCACACACACATGCACACACACGCACTCACGCGCACGCACGCACACACACGCGCGCACACGCACACGCACACGCACCGATTGTAAATCACGTATCAATCGAAATAATTTTTTCCCTGCCTCTAGTAAAAAATATGATAATGATAATGATGTAATGATGACGTTGATGATAATGCTAAGAATGATAACAATAACGAATATGATAATGATATTAATAGTTATGATGATGATGTCGATAACAATGATGATGATGATAATTGTAATGATGATAATGAGAACGATAATAATGAAGACAATAACAATATAACGATAACAATAATAATAATTTCATTTATATGGCGCGAACAGTCCACATGAAGAGCACACTCGTTGCGCTTTATATACGAACAGGACCTGGCCAGCTGATGGGTTTATGTGCAGGCTTAAGGCTTGTGCCGTGATCACCATACACATGGCACCTGTGACGTTAGTGCACATGGAATTCGTTCCGAACACGGAGACGTCGTCCTGAGAACTGAAACTGAAACATGAATAATATCTCGGAGTGACCCGAGAATCATTGTCAAGATTTGTATGATGATAAAGTCTATTTTTTTTCCTTTAGAGATGAGGGTGGGGTGGGGTGGAGAGAGTGGAATGAAAAGAACCAAAATATACACATCAATAAATTGAACATAAAAATGGGGAACAGAAAAACAGGGAGACATATTTCCCTGGAAACGTTTCGTGTTGTGTCTTCTCATATCCATAAACCATCAATAAATAGAACATAAACATGGGAACAGAAAATAAGACAGATTTTGTCCCAAAACCTTCCTTCTTATGTCTTTTCATATCTTTGTTTTGTTGTTGTTGACTTTGTCCCAAAACCTTCCTTCTTATGTCTTTTCATATCTTTGTTTTGTTGTTGTTGACTTTGTCCCAAAACCTTCCTTCTTATGTCTTTTCATATCTTTGTTTTGTTGTTGTTGACTTTGTCCCAAAACGGAAAGAAACGAATGAAAAGCCCAAACCAAGAAAGTAAAACACACTATCCAACGTTCAGTTTCAGATGAGGTCGATGTTATACTGTGTTAAGTAACTAACTATCTCGGCTTTTTATCTAACGCGCACCCACCAAGCCTTAGAGTAAAGTAAGTAAGTGAGTGGGTAGGTTACACGTGACCATCCATTGTTAGTTTAGGTGGACCTACAGGGACTTTCTGTTTGTTCGTAGTACGCACTTGCTTCATGGTGGAGGAAATTGTGACATACACAGCCCGGAGTGGAGAAAAGAAAAAAGAAAAAAAAAAAAAAAAGAAGAAAATGAACAACGTGAACTCAGCCAGCGCTACATGTCAGTCCGGTCCTCGCGGCGACTCGGAGCATTGCGGAATCAACGTTAGACTATCCTACCTTTAAAGTCAAAAACATTTTCGTTGCTGTGTTTGAAGCGATAAACACGTCTTGTGAGAAATTTCAAACTGTCGTCGCTTCTGGTGGAGGAGGAACAGTTTATTACAGTTTTCTGCTTTTTTTGGTGATTTATTTTTGGGCAAAATTCTTCAAGCGAAGTAAGTTTTTTGTTTTGCGTTTTATTTTTTCGTGCCTATGCGCGAAATAGTGTGAGTGTGTGTATGTGTGTGTGTGTGTGTGTTTTAAGCGTATTTTCGCAGTTAAATGTATGTATGTTTGTTTGTGCACATGCGAGCGCTGCGTTCGTGTGTGTGTGTGTGTGTGTGTGTGTGTGTGTGTGTGTGTGTTCGTTCTTTGATTTAACGTCTGTTCACTATGAGTGATATTAGACGGGGGAAAAATGGAGGATGGGAGATGGGCGAGTTGGATTGGGGGCAGAGGGGAGAATGAGTATGAGACATGAGTAAGCGGGTAAATATAAAAATGGAACAAAATCTTAACACTAACAGTTAACATTAACAATGCGAAGGGAAAATTTAACGCTAAAGTACAAACTTCATAACTTAAAGCAATACATTAACAGGACTGTGAACTAATGATTCTGAAATTTTAACTGACAAAGATTGATCTGAAGTTATTTCTTTAAAATGAGTTTCAGAATAGTTTTCTTGTGTAAACATTTTTGGTAAAAAGGAACGTAGCTTTTTGCAGTAAAATAAACAGTGAAATTGTTCTCCGCAAATACACTTGATATTTTTACAATATTTTGTTTTCAACGCGTTTAGCTGAATACGAAAATGAACAGCAACAATTGATCTCGAATGATAATGAAAGAATACTGCAATTTTTTACATACATTTTGAAAAGAACGTTTATCATTTGTTGTGTCACAAACTTTTCAATGAAATGTTCATGAAAACGAATCCATGAGGCTGATTCTAGCAAGCCGCAAGCTTCTTTTATGGAAGTTTTATTACGTAATTCTATAGTATTATCAGTGTTGTGTGCACCTTGCTTAGCTGCTCTGTCTACTACTTCGTTGTCGTGAAGACCAACGTGAGAAGGCAACCAGCATAAACAGATGTAGCTAAATTATACATTAAGACATAACATTATACAGATGTAAGACATAAACATTATACATATGTAAGACATAAACATTATACATATGTAAGACATAAACATTATACAGATGTAAGACATAAACATTATACAGATGTAAGACATAAACATTATACAGATGTAAGACATAAACATTATACAGATGTAAGACATAAACATTATACAACAGATGAAGACATAAACATTATACAACAGATGTAAGACATAAACATTATACAACAGATGTAAGACATAAACATTATACAGATGTAAGACATAAACATTATAACAGATGTAAGACATAAACATTATACAAGATGTAAGACATAAACATTATACAACAGATGTAAGACATAAACATTATACAGAGTAAATAACATTATACAGATGTAAGACATAAACATTATACAGATGTAAGACATAAACATTATACAGATGTAAGACATAAACATTATACAGATGTAAGACATAAACATTATACACATGTAAGACATAAACATTATACAGATGTAAGACATAAACATTATACAACAGATGTAAGACATAAACATTATACAGATGTAAGACATAAACATTATACAGATGTAAGACATAAACATTATAACAGATGTAAGACATAAACATTTAAACAGATGTAAGACATAAACATTATACAACAGATGTAAGACATAAACATTATATTACAAAACATTTCAATAGACATAAACATTATACAACAGATGTAAGACATAAACATTATACAGATGTAAGACATAAACATTATACAGATGTAAGACATAAACATTATACACGATGTAAGACATAAACATTATACAACAGATGTAAGACATAAACATTATACAGATGTAAGACATAAACATTATACAGATGTAAGACATAAACATTATACAGATGTAAGACATAAACATTATACAACAGATGTAAGACATAAACATTATACAGATGTAAGACATAAACATTATACAGATGTAAGACATAAACATTATACACAGATGTAAGACATAAACATTATACAAGATGTAAGACATAAACATTATACACAGATGTAAGACATAAACATTATACAACAGATTAAGACATAAACATTATACAGATGTAAGACATAAACATTATACAACAGATGTAAGACATAAACATTATAACAGATGTAAGACATAAACATTATAACAGATGTAAGACATAAACATTATACAGATGTAAGACATAAACATTAAGGTTACAACAGATGTAAGACATAAACATTATCAGTGTAAGACATAAACATTAACACAGATGTAAGACATAAACATTAACAGATGTAAGACATAAAATTATCACAGATGTAAGACATAAACATTATACATGAAGAACATAACATTATAAAAGATGTAAGACATAAACATTATACAGATGTAAGACATAAATTATACAGATGTAAGACATAAACATTATACAACAGATGTAAGACATAAACATTATACACGATGTAAGACATAAACATTATACAGATGTAAGACATAAACTTATACAACAGATGTAAGACATAAACATTATACAGATGTAAGACATAAACATTATAACAGATGTAAGACATAAACATTATACAAGATGTAAGACATAAACATTTATAAACAGATGTAAGACATAACATTATCAACAGATGTAAGACATAAACATTATACAGATGTAAGACATAAACATTATACAACAGATGTAAGACATAAACATTATCAACAGATGTAAGAATAAAATTATAAAAGATGTAAGACATAAACATTATACAAGATGTAAGACATAAACATTATACAAGATGTAAGACATAAACATTATACAGATGTAAGACATAAACATTATACAACAGATGTAAGACATAAACATTATACAGATGTAAGACATAAACATTATACAACAGATGTAAGACATAAACATTATACAACAGATGTAAGACATAAACATTATCAAGATGTAAGAAAAACATTATACAGATGTAAGAATAAACATTATACAGATGTAAGACATAAACATTATACAGATGTAAGACATAAACATTATAACAGATGTACAGATATAAACATTATACAACAGATGTAAGACATAAACATTATACAGATGTAAGACATAAAATTATACAAGATGTAAGACATAAACATTATACAGATGTAAGACATAAACATTATACACAGATGTAAGACATAAACATTATACACAGATGTAAGACATAAACATTATACAGATGTAAGACATAAACATTATACACGATGTAAGACATAAACATTATCACAGATGTAAGACATAAACATTATACAAGATGTAAGACATAAACATTATACAGATGTAAGACATAAACATTATACAACAGATGTAAGACATAAACATTATACAACAGATGTAAGACATAAACATTATACAACAGATGTAAGACATAACATTATACACAGATGTAAGACATAAACATTATACACAGATGTAAGACATAAACATTATACAGATGTAAGACATAAACATATACAGATGTAGACATAAACATTATACAACAGATGTAAGACATAAACATTATACAACAGATGTAAGACATAAACATTATACAGATGTAAGACATAAACATTATACAGATGTAAGACATAAACATTATAACAGATGTAAGACATAAACATTATACAGATGTAAGACATAAACATTATACAGATGTAAGACATAAACATTATACACAGATGTAAGACATAAACATTACAGTGTAAGACATAAACATTATACACAGATGTAGACATAAACATTATACAACGATGTAAGACATAAACATAAAACATGTAGAATAACATTATACAGATGTAAGACATAAACATTATACAGATGTAAACATAAACATTATACAACAGATGTAAGACATAAACATTAAAGATGTAAGACTAACCAATTAAATACAAAAATGTAAGACTAAACATTATAACAGATGTAAGACATAAACATTATACAGATGTAAGACATAAACATTTACAGAGAATAACATTAACAGTAAAATAAACATATACAACAGATGTAAGACATAAACATTTACACAGATGTAAGACATAAACATTATCACAGTGTAAGACATAAACATTATACAGATGTAAGACATAAACATATACAGATGTAAGACATAAACATTATACAGATGTAAGAATAAACATTATACAAGATGTAAGACATAAAATACAGATGTAAGACATAAACATTATACAGATGTAGACATAAACATTATACAGATGTAAGACATAAACATTATACAGATGTAAGACATAAACTTATACAGATGTAAGACATAAACATTATACAGATGTAAGACATAAACATTATACAACAGATGTAAGACATAAAATTATACAACAGATGTAAGACATAAACATTATACAGATGTAGACATAAACATTATACAATGTAAGACATAAACAATTACACAGATGTAAGACATAAACATTATACAGATGTAAGACATAAACATTATACGATGTAAGACATAAACATTATACAGATGTAAGACATAAACATTATACAATGTAAGACTAAACATTATACAGATGTAAGACATAAACATTTACAGATGTAAGACATAAAATTATACACAGATGTAAGACATAAACATTATACAGATGTAAGACATAAACATTATACAAGATGTAAGACATAAACATTATACAGATGTAAGACATAAACATTATACAACAGATGTAAGACATAAAATTATACAAGATGTAAGACATAAAATTATACAGATGTAAGACATAAACATTAACAGATGTAGACATAAACATTATACAACAGATGTAAGACATAAACATTATACAGATGTAAGACATAAACATTATACAATGTAAGACATAAAATTATACAGATGTAAGACATAAACATTATAAGATGTAAGACATAAACATTATACACAGATGTAAGACATAACATTTACAACAGATGTAAGACATAAACATTATACAGATGTAAGACATAAACATATAACGTGTAAGACATAAACATTATACAAGATGTAAGACATAAACATTATCAATGTAAGACATAAACATTATACAACAGATGTAAGACATAAACATTATCAATGTAAGACATAAACATTATACAATGTAAGACATAAACATTATACACGATGTAAGACATAACATTACAGATGTAAGACATAACATTATACAGATGTAAGAATAACATTAAACATTAGACTAACAATACAGATGTAAACATAAACATTATACAGATGTAAGACATAAACATTATAAAAGATGTAAGACATAAACATTATACAGATGTAAGACATAACATTATAAGATGTAAGACATAAACATTATACAGATGTAAGACATAAATTATACACAGATGTAAGACATAAACATTATACAGATGTAAGACATAAACATTATACAGATGTAAGAATAAACATTATACAGATGTAAGACATAAACATTATAACAATGTAAGACATAAACATTATACAGATGTAAGACATAAACTTATACAGATGTAAGACATAAACATTATACAGATGTAAGAATAAACATTATACAGATGTAAGACATAAACATTATACAGAGTAAGAAATTAAACATATAACGATGTAAGACATAAACATTATAAACAGATGTAAGACATAAACATTATAAAGATGTAAGACATAAACATTATAAAAGATGTAAGACATAAACATTTACAACAGATGTAAGACATAAACATTATACAACAGATGTAAGACATAAACATTATACAGATGTAGACATAAAATTATACAGATGTAAGACATAAACATTAACAGATGTAAGACATAAACATTATACAGATGTAAGACATAAACATTATACAGATGTAAGACATAAACATTATACAGATGTAAGACATAAAATATACAACGATGTAAGACATAAACATTATACAAAGATGTAAGACATAAAGTAAGACATAAACCATTATCAACGATGTAAGACATAAAACATTATACAACAGATGTAAGACATAAACATTATACAAAGATGTAAGACATAAACTTTAACAGATGTAAACATAACATTATCAGATGTAAGACATAAACATTATACAACAGATGTAAGACATAAACATTATAACAGATGTAAGACATAAACATTATACACAGATGTAAGACATAAACATTATAACAGATGTAAGACATAAACATTATACAGATGTAAGACATAAACATTATACAAGATGTAAGACATAAACATTATACAACAGATGTAAGACATAAACATTATACAAGATGTAAGACATAAACATTATACAACAGATGTAAGACATAAACATTATACAGATGTAAGACATAAACATTATAACAGATGTAAGACATAAACATTATCAACAGATGTAAGACATAAACATTATCACAGATGTAAGACATAAACATTAAACAGATGTAAGACATAAACATTATACAGAATGTAAGACATAAACATTATACAACAGATGTAAGACATAAACATTATACAACAGATGTAAGACATAAACATTATACAACAGATGTAAGACATAAACATTATACAGATGTAAGACATAAACATTATACAGATGTAAGACATAAACATTATACACAGATGTAAGACATAAACATATACACAGATGTAAGACATAAACATTATACAGATGTAAAACTAACATTATACACAGATGTAAGACATAAACATTATACAACATGTAAGACATAAACATTATACACAGATGTAAGACATAAACATTATACAGATGTAAGACATAAACATTATACAACAGATGTAAGACATAAACATTATAACAGATGTAAGACATAAACATTATACAGATGTAAGACATAAACATTATACAGATGTAAGACATAAACATTATACAACAGATGTAAGACATAAACATTATACAGATGTAAGACATAAACATTATACACAGATGTAAGACATAAACATTATACACAGATGTAAGACATAAACATTATACAGATGTAAGACATAAACATTATACAACAGATGTAAGACATAAACATTATACACAGATGAGATAACTTTACATAAAACATTATACAAAGATGTAAGACATAAACATTATAAACAGATGTAAGACATAAACATTATACAACAGATGTAAGACATAAACATTATACAGATGTAAGACATAAACATTATAAACAGATGTAAGACATAAACATTAAAACATAGATGTAAGACATAAACATTATACAACAGATGTAAACATAAACAATTATAACAGATGTAAGACATAAACATTATACAACAGATGTAAGACATAAACATTATACAGATGTAAGACATAAACATTATACCAGATGTAAGACATAAACATTATACAACAGATGTAAGACATAAACATTATACAGAATGTAAGACATAAACATTATAACAGATGTAAGACATAAACATTATACAACAGATGTAAGACATAAACATTATACAGATGTAAGACATAAACATTATACAGATGTAAGACATAAACATTATACAAGATGTAAGACATAAACATTATACAACAGATGTAAGACATAAAACATTATACAACAGATGTAAGACATAAAATTATACAGATGTAAGACATAAACATTATACAGATGTAAGACATAAACATTATATACAACAGATGTAAGACATATATAAACAGATTAACATACATTAACAGATGTAAGACATAAACATTATACAAATGTAAGACATAAACATTATACAAGATAAGACATAAACATTATACAGATGTAAGACATAAACATTATACAACAGATGTAAGACTAAACATTATACACAGATGTAAGACATAAACATTATACAGATGTAAGACATAAACATTATACAGATGTAAGACATAAACATTATAACAGATGTAAGACATAACATTATACAGATGTAAGACATAAACATTATACAGATGTAAGACATAAACATTATACAGATGTAAGACATAAACATTATACAACAGATGTAAGACATAAACATTATACAGATGTAAGACATAACATTATAAACAGATGTAAGACATAAACATTATACAGATGTAAGACATAAACATTATAAACAGATGTAAGACATAAACATTATAACAGATGTAAGACATAAACATTATACAGATGT
>CM060305.1:170672494-170677494 GCA_030674185.1 Monoplex corrugatus
ACAAATAAACAAACAAACAAACAAAAAACAAACAAACAAACAAACAAACAAACAAACAAACAAACAAAACACCAAACAAGGAAAACAACACAGGAAGAAGAAGAAGAAGACGAAGAAGACGAAGAAGAGAAGAAGACGAAGAAGACGAAGAAGAAGAAGAAGAAGACGAAGAAGACGAAGAAGAAGAAGAAGAAGAACGAAGAAGACGAAGAAGAAGAAGACAGAAGAAGACGAAGAAGACAAGAAGACGAAGAAGAACGAACAGAAGAAAAGAAGACGAAGAAGACGAAGAAGACAGAAGAAGAAGACGAAGAAGACGAAAAGGAAGAAGACGAAGAAGACGAAGAAGAAGACGAAGAAAGAAGAGAAGAAGAAGCGAAGAAGAAGAAGAAGAAGACGAGAGAAGAAGAAGAAGAAGCGAAGAAGAAGAAGAAGCGAAGAAGAAGATGCGAAGAAGAAAGAATGCGAGAAAAGAAGCGAAGAAGAAGACGAAGAAGAAGAAGGAAGAAGAAGAAGCGAAGAGAAGAAGCGAAAGAAGAAGAAGAAGAAGAAGAGAAGAAGAAGAAGAACGAAGAAGAAGAAGAAGAAGGAAGAAGAAGCGAAGAAGAGAAGCGAAGAAGAAGAAAGAAGAAGAAAGAAGAAGAAGAAGAAGACAGAAGAAGAAGAAGAAGAAGAAGAGAAGAAGAGAAGAAGAAGAAGAAAGAAGGAAGAAAGAATGCGAAGAAGAAGAAGAGAAGAAGAAGAAGAAGAAAAGAAAAAAGAAAGAAGAAGAAGAAAAAGAAGAAGAAGAAGAAGAAGAAAGAAGAAGAAGAAGAAAGAAGAAAGAAGAAGAAGAAAAAAGAAGAAAGAAAGAAGAAAGAAGAAGAAGAAAAGAAAAAGAAAAGAAGAAAGAAAAAGAAAGAAGAAAAGAAGAAGAAGAAGAAGAAAGAAAAAGAAAAGAAAAAGAAGAAAAGAAGAAGAAGAAGAAGAGAAGAAAAAAAGAAGAAGAAGAAAAAGAAAAAAGAAAAAGAAAAAGAAAAAAGAAAGAAGAAAAGAAAAGAAGAAGAAGAAAAAGAAGAAAGAAAAGAAAGAAAGAAAGAAGAAGAAGAAGAAGAAAAGAAAAGAGAAAAAGAAACAAGAAATAGACATGGCGCCCAGTTGACGTAATTTGTCACAGTTCCCAGTGACGAACGAAACGTCAGTCTGTTAGTGAACCTTGTAATTTAGCCACGATCCTGGCGTGTGCCAGTTCTTCCCTGTGTTTTGTATAATTACTTGTCATGACTGTATGACCTACAGTGAAGTTAGTCAACTTTCAAAGGTAATGATAATGCTGTAGTTAAAAAGTATCATTAGTCATGAGAGAGAGAGAGGGGGGGAGGAGAAAGAGACAGAGAGAGAGAGAAGAGACAGAGAGAGAGAAAGAGAGAGAAAGAGAAGAGAGAGGGAGAGAAAGAGAGACAGCGAGAGGGAGAGAGAGAAAAGAGAAAGACAGAGAGGCAGAGAGAAGACAGAGACAGAGACGAGAGGAGAGAGAGCAGACAGACGGACAGAGAGAGAGAGAGACAGACAGACAGAGAGAGAGAGAGAGAGAGAGACAGAGACAGACAGAGAGAGAGCGAGAGAGAATGAATGAAGAGAAGAAAATTTAATCGGAAGAAAAATCTCCATGACTTTAAAAGATGCTCGCGGCGCACGGTGGGGGGGGGGGGGGGGGGAGGGGGGGGCGACGGGGAAAAAACAATTCCACACAGCCTTTGCACAACATTCATAAAGGAGACAGACAGAGAGAGAGGAGAGAGAAGACAGACAGAGAAAGAGAGAGGAGACAGACAGAGCAGAGAGAGAGAGAGGGAGGAGAGAGAGAGAGACAGCCAGACAGACAGAGAAGAGAGAGAGAGACAGACAGACGGAGAGAGAGAGAGAGAGACAGACAGACAGAGAAAGAGAGAGACAGACAGACAGACAGAGAAAGGAGAGAGAGACAGACAGACAGAGAAAGAGAGAGAGAGAGAGACAGACAGAAGAGAGAGAGAGAGAGAGAGAGACAGAGAGAGAGACAGACAGACGGAGAAAGAGAGAGAGAGAGAGACAAGAGAGAGAGAGAGGGAGGGAGCCGATGACAGCAAACACTAAATGGCTTGACGAACACCTTATTGTAGTTAGTATTCACAGTTTTTGGCACACACACACACACACACACACACACACACACACACACACACACACACACATACACACACACAACACACACACACAAACACAAACAGACACACACACACACACACACACACACATAACCGATGACGGAGAAACCCTCATGACCTTTCTGCTCCTCCACCATACTCCCCCATACTCCACCATCTTTCGGCAGGTGTTTGGGGACTGGGGATTTACTCAACAGGCATCATCTCACTCCCACAATTCAAAACATGTCTCTCCCCCCCCCCCCCCCCCAAAAAAAAGAAAAAAAAAAGAAAAAGAAATCTGCCTGTAATCATTTGACAGACCCCTTAAGCCTGCACGAAAACCTTTGCGCCGACAAGGTTTTGAAATGGAGTTGAAGAGAGAATTTTGAGTTCTGAGTTTTAAGTTTGTCCAGGAGAGATTTCCTTCTCATGTACAAACGCTTGCTCATACGTAGGCCTTTTAATCTTTGCTTAGTAAGACCTTCATATTGACCCTTTTAAACTACGTGAGACGTCTTCGTCTACGTAGTTATGCGAACTGTGTTTGGTGTTGCTCTCTGTCTGTCTGTCTCTATCTCTCTCTGTCTCTCTGTCTCTCTCTGTCTGTCTGTCTGTCTGTCTCTGTCTCTCTCTCTGTCTCTCTCTCTGTCTCTCTCTCTGTCTGTTTTCTCTGTGTCTGTCTCTCTCTCTTCTCTGTCTCTCTCTGTCCTCTCTGTCTCTCTGTCTGTCTCTCTCTCTGTCTGTCTCTCTCTCTGTCTCTCTCTCTCTCTGTCTCTCTCTCTCTCTCTGTGCGGGTGGGTCATGCAGCACATGGACAGATCCACCCCCCCCCCCTTTGCTTGAAGAAATGACCGTCGATTGGCGTCGGGAGCTTTGGAGGTCAGTGTCCGACAGTGGCGAGGTATTGGTGCTCTGGGTCCCATCTGCACTCTGGTGGTGGTTGTTGTCAACGTGACCATAACTAAAATGTTTTATCATTTATCTCCATCTTTCCTTCCTGTCCCATCTTCTGAGCCACCTCCGTGGTCACTGAGTCTAGAATGATAAATTGTTCACGTTGCTATGACGATGTTCTAGAATGATAAATTGTTCACGTTGCTATGACGATGCATGACCATGACGATGATAATCGTGGTGCTATGGAGTTCTATTCTAGATTGAGATAGCGTGACAAGGCTGCACTCTACGTTTCCGTTCATCAACCAGGCCCGAGAGGTACAGATACCTGTGATGTAAACACAGTTCACAGATTAAATGTCCAACTTGAGCGGCTGAATTAAAATGATGAAAAGTAGGTATAAAAACTTTAAAATCAGATTATCTGGTAAAATATTCAAAATTAAAAAAAATTTTTTTACATCACCATATGTCGGGATTTCAAAGCAACAAACTGATACAAAATTCAATGCATAAAACCAAAGAGAACCACGATAAAATCACTGTAAAACACCACACACACTTTTCCTGCCTGCTGGCGCGACATCTACTTACGAATCACATTGTAATATATAATTGTATATAATATGCTCTCTACATGTATAATTTTCCATTGCTTTTATTCTTTCTCCCCTTTTATAGCCATGCGTGTGTGTGTGTGTGTGTGGGGGGGGGGGGTGTGCGTGCGTGTGTGTGCGTGCGTGCATGTGTGTCTGTTTCAGCGCTTAGATTTGATTTTATCAAGATTTTGCGCTATATAAATATTGTAATTATTATTATTATTATATATATGATGTTGGTCAGGTCGTTCGAGCAACATCTTCAGTGACACATGTATAAAGTGGATGAAGCTCTATTCAGTGGTCCCAGTCTTCCCAATGGGCCAACAGCGTGTTCAACTGTGGGTACAGCCGGTCAGGGCTGACAAATCCTACGGTCATTTGGACAGTTGTGATGGGGTTTGAACCCACACCCTTCCTGTCGTTAGTCTCTTGCGTTAACCGTTACTGGTGTTTTTGTTTAAAGCCCAGCCGACTGCGTAGAGTCATATCAGGGCTATAACCCGCTATAGAATATACTACTTCAACAAGGAAATAAAAGAAAAGAGAATTAAGTACACATATCAATGCATTCGCGCACATAATCCAAAGGAAATGCCCCTGGCGTTGACCACTCCGTCTAATTTATTACACATGGGATTTAAAAAAGAACATACCTGAATACAAATATAACCATAACTAAGGACTCCAAAAACACACATAAAAACAGGCCTAAACTACCTAAAATTGCCTCCGCATATCGCATATCCCTAGAGCCAAAAATGCACTTAAATACATGTACCCACTTATCAATCCTAACAGAAAGTACGTAACACTTTATGGAGCACATACAGGTGAATGGACCAGCAAGGCAGAAAATGACAGGAAGAAATGACAGAAAGCAAAGGAACAAGACAGAAACAAAGAGTGACAGAAAAGAGGAAATTTCTAGCGTAGACCTTCCAGAAAGTGGGAACACTATTTATGCTGAAAAAGCCCCCGGCATCCCCACAGGGGGGAATTGGGTTAACTACAACACCGCTACTTGAAACTACTTTGTATCGTAATGCGGTCGTGTGATGATTGGTCTTGTCCACTTGATTATTGGTTGTACTCTTGGTGGATCACAAACACGTTGATGGCTGGATTCAGTTTGAGGTTGATTTAAGTATGGTAACCTGTTTGAATCAAACTGTCTTCTTTGTTAATTTATGGTTATTTGCACAAAACCAAGTGTTAATTTTTTTCAGTCCATGTCTGTCTTTCTGTCTGTTTGTCTGTCATTGTCTCGATCAGTCTTTGGTGTTTTTTCCCTCTGTCTCTACCTTCTCTATGTCTGTCTGTCTCTGTCTGTCTC
>CM060305.1:170684994-170687494 GCA_030674185.1 Monoplex corrugatus
CACTTTTGAAGCATATAATCTAGCTTTGGTTGGGAACACTTTACGTTGACGCATGACAAAGTTCTAAAAGACCAGTTTTCCTCCGTTCCTGGGAAAGCTTGCAGGTCAAGAAGATGACTTGACAAGATATAATGATAATAATTATTGCGAATAGTACTGTCAGTATATAGTGGTCTGTCTGTAGAAGAAGGAAGAAAGAAAGAAGGAAGGAAAGAAAGACAGAAGAACAGACAAGAAGAGACAGAAAGAAAGAAGAAAGAAAGACAGAAAGAAAGACAAAGAAAACAGAGAAGACAGAAAGAAAGAAGAAGAAAGAAGACAGACAGACAGACAGACAGAAAGAGACAGACAGACAGACAGACAGAAAGAAAGACAGACAGACAGACAGACAGAAGAAAGAAAGACAGACAGACAGACAGACAGACGAAAGAAGAAAGAAGACAGAAGAAAGAAAGAAAGAAAGAAAGAAAGAAAGAAGACAGAAAGACAGAAGACAGAAAGACAGACAGACAGAAGAAAGAAAGACAGACAGAAAAAAAGAAGAAAGAAAGAAAGAAAAGAGAAGAAAGAAGATTGTGGTTTGCTT
Source organism: Monoplex corrugatus (assembly GCA_030674185.1). Lineage (NCBI taxonomy): Eukaryota > Metazoa > Mollusca > Gastropoda > Littorinimorpha > Ranellidae > Monoplex > Monoplex corrugatus. Next base: position 170,685,581 of record CM060305.1, read on the forward strand.
GAAACACTTTCAAAGTTACGGTGTATTTGGTTATAGCAGGTAATAATGATAATGATTAAAACTTTGAGAAGTTGTCAACGAAGTCCGTTTTTTGTTCCTTACAGAAATACACACCAAAATGTAGTCTAATATAAAGACATACAGTGTGATTTATACTAAAATGTTCATACACATTCCACAATACACATTAGTGTGAAGGCAAAGACGTTTTGTTCTGTTTATAACGTCTTTGTATATATGAGAATACATAGCATTGTGACCCATACCAAAGTTACTACATTTTTACAAAAATACACATCAGAATGTGGCAGCTTGCATATCAACACATATATCGTGATTTAGACCAACGTTTTGACGTTTTTATAGAATACACACCAGAATATGGTATTCTATGTCAATGCATCGTGATTTATGCAAAGTTTTCATATAATTACAGAATACACACAAAAATATGGTCTAATGTCAACACATACATTTACATCGTGATTTATACCAATATTTTCACATAATTACAGACATACACACCAGAATGTGGTCTTTATGTCAACACACATATTATGATTTATGCAAGTTTTCAATAATTACAGACATACACACCGAATGTGGTCTTTATGTCAACACACATTATGATTTATGCGAAGTTTTACATAGTTACAGACATACACACCAGAATGTGGTCTATATGTCAACACACATATCGTGATTTATACCTACGTTTTCACATGATTACAGAATATACACACCAGAATGTAGTCTATATATCAACACATATATCGTCATCTATACAAAATTTTCACATAATTACAGACATACACACCAAAATGTGGTCTATATATCAACACATATATCGTGGTATATACCAAAGTGTTCATACGATTACAGAAATACACATCAGAATGTAATCTATGTCAACACATATATCGTGGTATATACCAAAGTGTTCATATGATTACAGAAATACACATCAGAATGTAATCTATGTCAACACATATATCGTGGTATACCAAAGTGTTCATATGATTACAGAAATACACATCAGAATGTAATCTATGTCAACACATATATCGTGGTATATACCAAAGTGTTCATATGATTACAGAAATACACATCAGAATGTAATCTATGTCAACACATATATCGTGGTATATACCAAAGTGTTCATATGATTACAGAAATACACATCAGAATGTAATCTATGTCAACACATATATCGTGGTATATACCAAAGTGTTCATATGATTACAGAAATACACATCAGAATGTAATCTATGTCAACACATATATCGTGGTATATACCAAAGTGTTCATATGATTACAGAAATACACATCAGAATGTAATCTATGTCAACACATATATCGTGATATATACCAAAGTTTCAGTTTGAGTACAGAAATACACATCAGAATATTGTTTACACGTCAACACATACATGTACATCGTCACACGATATACATAATACACATCAGAATACAGTTTACATATCAACACACATATATCGTCACACGATATACATAATACACATCAGAATACAGTTTACATGTCAACACACGTATCGTCACACGATATACATAATACACATCATAATACAGTTTACATATCAACACATATATCGTCACACGATATACATAATACACATCAGAATACAGTTTACATGTCAACACATATATCGTCACACGATATACATAATACACATCATAATACAGTTTACATGTCAACACATATATCGTCACACGATGTACATAATACACATCATAATACAGTTTACATATCAACACATATATCGTCACACGATATACATAATACACATCAGAATACAGTTTACATGTCAACACATATATCGTCACACGATATACATAATACACATCAGAATACAGTTTACATGTCAACACACGTATCGTCACACGATATACATA
>CM060305.1:170697494-170712494 GCA_030674185.1 Monoplex corrugatus
CGTGTTTTGTCACGATGGGTCCTCTCGTGTTTCCATAACCCGTGCCACATATCGCTCTTTTGTGATGGAAAGTACGTCTGTACACAAACAGACAAAAGTCCAAACAGACGAAGGCTTAAAATAAAGCTTTAGATAGCATATATGTAAATGTTACCAGTTGCAAAAATAGATCGATCAAGTTCAAATAATACAATCAACAAACGAACAACAAGTACATCTTCGTTTACCTAAGCTTCAGAAATATACGTAGATCTATCCGTTATAATGATAGTTGTAGTAGTAATACTAATACTAATATCAATACTACTACTACTACTAATTCATGAATGAATAATCACAGTATTTATACAGTGGAAAATCTTGACAATTCAAATCAAAGCGCACTTACGCACCAGGCATATGCATACAATCGACAAAGACCACCTTACAGTATTGAATGTTAAAAAAACCTACACAAATTGAGGGAAAGAAGTTGTTGTAGGATTGATCGTTGGCAAAAGAGGTGGGTTTTGAGGTGGGTTTTTAGGTGGGTTTTTAAACTGGATTCAAAAGAGACTCAAACAGCTCCAAATTTGTGGAAGTGAGACAGACGATCTTCCCCTATCTCATCAGGGAAAACAAAAAGATACTGCTGCTTAAAGATAAAATACTCTTCCTTAAAAGTAAACAATTCATGAAAAGTTTGAGATCTTTGCACTAACTTCAAACAGTACAATGAACCCTCAGAACACCACTTTGTGATTCGTCGTCAAGCTTCGAAATGAAGAGAAGAGACAGCGGCCATGTTTTTGTGTGTGTGTGTGTGTGTGTGTGTGTGTGTGTTTTTTAATACACGTATTGATTATTCTTTACGTCACACACTTCTGGCCCCGTCTTCAAAAAAGAAGATCTAAAGCAGAAAACCTTTTTCTAAGCGTGAAAAATTATTCATTACACATGTGAAGAATGCGATTTTCGATACAATGCTATATGTAAGGGCAACAGTTGTTTGGGACTTAAATAGCTAAATTTTCCCTTCAATATGTATTTTTCGAGGTCGATTACGCTCAAAAACACACTTTTGTTATACTGTAGTGACCTTCTCGCCGCTGTGGTCAACCACCTCATATCATTAGACACATTTTGAAAACGGAAATGAATATAAACAGAGAAAACAAATTTTCTTCTTAAGCTTATATGAAAAAATTAATTTCCTGGAATATTTGACAATTTTTGTCATAGACAGCATAACCGTGAAGATACAGATGCTTCAGAATATCACAAAAAGTCGTCATCTTGAAGAAGCTGAATTTGAAATCAGATTTGACGTGCAACGAGAGCAATGGTGGACAGTTACAACAGCGGAAACAGATAATAAAATTCTCAAAAATTCTTGAGAAAGGATGTTTTAAGACACTTTTTGGTCCTTGTGACCTTGATCTTGCTGTGTCCAAGTCAGAGATGAGCGTGTTATGGTCAGTGGCTGGAAAGCCTGGGACCACACTGTGGAATTTCAGCCACTTCACGGATAAGTTATGGAGGGCTGTTTGATCCAATTTCCTGACCAAACACCGTACGTGTCTGTATCTCTCGGGCCTGTTGACGGAATTGTTATGAAGGAAGCGTAGACTGGGCTATAACTTGTCACGCGGTCTGGGTACAGAAAGGAGCGCCATGATGTGATGATTGTCATGGCCATCGTGTTCCGTTATAAAAACATCGTGAAAAACTGTCCCAGGCCCAATGACCTGACCAGTAAAGTGGCGCAGAAATGGGGCGCGCACACACACACACACACACACACACACACACACACACACACACACACACACACACACACACACACACACACACACACACACACACACACCACACACACAACACACACACACACACACACACGAGCGCGCGCGCGCAACGTACACACACATAACACACACACACACACACACACACACCACACACACGAGCGCGCGCCGCACGTACACACACATAACACACACACACACATACAACACACACACACACACACACACACACACACACACACACACAACAAAACAAAGAACAAAAAAAATGTGTTAAAATTACAAAGTTACTCCCTTTCTTTAAATCTTTCTCCCCTCCTTTCCTTCCTCTCTCTCTCTAAGTGTTCCTCTTTCTCTCTCCCACCCCCACCCCCATCCTTACCATCATCTTCAATCAGAATTTGGTGGTATGGAAAATAGACACAATAAATTGTTATGCTAAGCTGGCCCTTTTTCACTCTGCATGGAAAATAACACAATTGTTATGCTAAGCTGCCCTTTTTCATTCTGCATGGAAAAAACAATTGTTTGTAAGCTGCCCTTTTCATCTCGCATGGAAGAAATAACACAAATTGTTATGCTAAGCTGACCCTTTTCACTCTGCATGGAAAACACATTGTTATGCTAAGCTGACCCTTTTTCACTCTGCATGGAAAATAACACAATTGTTATGCTAAGCTGACCCTTTTTCGCTCTGCATGGAAAATAACACAATTGTTATGCTAAGCTGGCCTTTTTTCACTCTGCATGGAAAATAACACAATTGTTATGCTAAGCTGACCCTTTTTCACTCTGCATGGAAAATAACACAATTGTTATGCTAAGCTGACCCTTTTTCACTCTGCATGGAAAATAACACAATTGTTATGCTAAGCTGACCCTTTTTCACTCTGCATGGAAAATAACACAATTGTTATGCTAAGCTGACCCTTTTTCGCTCTGCATGGAAAATAACACAATTGTTATGCTAAGCTGACCCTTTTTCGCTCTGCATGGAAAATAACACAATTGTTATGCTAAGCTGGCCCTTTTTCATTCCGCCTGAAAGCGATTTTGACGTTTGTCCTTCACCTTCAGTCTGCGTCTGAGGCAAGAGAACGTCAACAATGTCAGCATATATACATGTATAATATGTAGTTTTGTCCTGTACTGTCCTGGTGTGTGGCTCTGTCAGTGCTTGCACACACACACACACACACACACACACACACACACACACACACACACACACACACACACACACACACAGCACATACATACACGTATACACTACACTCACACACCACACACACACACACACACACATACACGCATACACACACTTCTCTCTTTCACACACACACATCACACACATACACACTCACACACACACATACACATACACACACACACATAACACACACTACACATACACGCATTACACACACTCTTCTTTCATACACACACACACACACACACACACACACACACACACATACACACATACACGCATACACACACACTCTCTCTTTCACACACACACACACACACACACACACACACACACACACACACACACACACACAACACACACACACACACACACACACACTCACACACGTCCCTCCTTTTTTTTCTAAACGAAGTTTCTTTCGTTTTATTTTGTTTTTTAAACATTGTTTTATTTTCACTTTTAAAATACATAAATGCTTCTATTTTGTCTCTGTCTATCTATCTGTCTGTCTGTCTGTCTGTCTCTCGCTCGCTCGCCTGGACTAGTTGTAAGACAGATCCAGAGTTACTGTCCTTGAGTAGTAGTGAGTTTTCAAGTTTGTCCGGGTGTCCTGGGCGGACTGATCAGTCGTTTCATGGCATTGATAACAGTGACCAAGTTTGACCAAGGACGCCACTGATAAAACCTGGAGCAGAACCAGGGACGGTTGCAAAATAAAAGTCCGCGTTGACTTACCAGTGACGAGAGCCAACAGACAAGGTGAACGTTTGCAAATAAACAGTAATTGGATGTCTTTCTTCGCCGTTTTATTTTTTAATTTTTTATTTTTTATTTTTAAAGCAAGGTAGAGCAGCCGTCTTTCTGTTCAGTTGCGGCAAGATCTGTCTACCGTGTTTCTCGTGTTGAATACCCAGAGACTCGATTTGTAGAATGTATACATTGGGCTGGTCCCAATTGAACGAAGTGGGTTGGCGTTTCTGGTTTAAGTGTTATCTTTGATGATGGGGTTATGGCCTAATTCATTGTGAACAACGTGAGAAATCCCACAAACTCAGCACGCACAAGTCGTTTTGAAGAGAGAGAGAGAGAGAGAGAGAGAGAGAGAGAGAGAGAAGGGAGAGAGGGAGGGAGAGAGAGGGGGACGTGGAGAGAGAGGGGAGAGAGAAGGGGGATAGGGAGCGAGATAGAAAGAAAAGGAAGAGAGAGAGAGAGAGAGGAGAGAGAGAGACAGAAACAGAGAGAGAGAGAGAGAGAGAGGAGAGAGACAGACAGATAAGCATCCCACCTGCCGGCAATGGTGTCAGCCTGATTGTTGTAGTCATTAGTGTGGCATTTTGTTGTCCAGGGAGCAGACAAAGGGAATCCAGTACTCAGAAAGTGTTTATAGTGCACAGACTTTAGGCCATAAAATGTTTATAGTACACAAACTTTAGGCCATAAAGTGTTTGTAGTACACAAACTTTAGGCCATAAAGTGTTTATAGTACACAGACTTTAGGCCATAAAATGTTTATAGTACACATACTTTAGGCCATAAAATGTTTATAGTACACAGACTTTAGGCCATAAAATGTTTATAGTACACAGACTTTAGGCCATAAAATGTTTATAGTACATATACTTTAGGCCATAAAATGTTTGTAGTACATATACTTTAGACCATAAAATGTTTATAGTACACAGACTTTAGGCCATAAAATGTTTATAGTACATATACTTTAGGCCATAAAGTGTTTATAGTACACAGACTTTATGCCATGAAATGTTTATAGTACACAGACTTTAGGCCATAAAATGTTTATAGTACACAGACTTTAGGCCATAAAATGTTTATAGTACACAGACTTTAGGCCATAAATGTTTTAGTACACAGACTTTAGGCATAAAATGTTTATAGTACACAGACTATTAGGCCTTACCATAAATGTTTATAGTACATATACTTTAGCCATAAATGTTTATAGTACACAGACTTTAGGCCATAAAATGTTTATAGTACACAGACTTTAGGCCATAAATGTTTATAGTACACAGACTTTAGGCCATAAAATGTTTATAGTACACAGACTTTAGCTTTAGGCCATAAAATGTTTATAGTACACAGACTTTATGCCATGAAATGTTTATAGTACACAGACTTTAGCCATGAAATGTTTATAGTACAAACTTAGCATAAAATGTTTATGCACGACTTAGCATAATGTTTATAGTACACAGACTTTAGCCATAAAATGTTTATAGTACACAGACTTTAGGCCATAAAATGTTTATAGTACACAGACTTTATGCCATAAATGTTTATAGTACACAGACTTTAGGCCATAAAATGTTTATAGTACACATACTTTAGGCCATAAATGTTTATAGTACACATACTTTAGGCCATAAAATGTTTATAGTACACAGACTTTAGGCCATAAAATGTTTATAGTACAAGACTTTAGGCCATAAATGTTTATAGTACACAGACTTTAGGCCATAAAATGTTTATAGTACACAGACTTTAGGCAAATGTTATAGTACAACTTTAGGCCATAAAATGTTATAGTACACAACTTTAGGCCATAAATGTTTATAGTACACAGACTTTAGGCCATAAAATGTTTATAGTACACAGACTTTAGGCCATAATAAATGTTTATAGTACACAGACTTTAGGCCATAAAATGTTTATAGTACACAGACTTTAGGCCATAAAATGTTTATAGTACACAGACTTTATGCCATAAATGTTTATAGTACACAGACTTTAGGCCATAAAATGTTTATAGTACACAGACTTTAGGCCTATAATGTTTATAGTACACAGACTTTAGGCCATAAATGTTTATAGTACACAGACTTTAGGCCATAAAATGTTTGTAGTACACAGACTTTATGCCATGAAATGTTTATAGTACACAGACTTTATGCCATGAAATGTTTATAGTACACAGACTTTAGGCCATGAAATGTTTATAGTACACAGACTTTAGGCCATAAAATGTTTATAGTACACAGACTTTAGGCCATAAAATGTTTATAGTACACAACTTTAGTGCCATAAAATGTTTATAGTACACAGACTTTAGGCCATAAAATGTTTATAGTACATATACTTTAGGCCATAAAATGTTTATAGTAACATACTTAGCTTTAGACCATAAAATGTTTATAGTACACAGACTTGCCATAATTTTATAGTCACAGACTTTAGCCATAAAATGTTTATAGTACACAGACTTTATGCCATGAAAATGTTTATAGTACACAGACTTTATGCCATGAAATGTTTATAGTACACAGACTTTAGGCCATAAAATGTTTATAGTACACAGACTTTAGGCCATAAAATGTTTATAGTACACAGACTTTAGGCCATAAAATGTTTATAGTACACAGACTTTAGGCCATAAAATGTTTATAGTACACAGACTTTTAGGCCATAAAATGTTTATAGTACACAGACTTTAGGCCATAAAATGTTTATAGTACACAGACTTTAGGCCATAAAATGTTTATAGTACACAGACTTTAGGCCATAAAATGTTTATAAGTACACAGACTTTAGGCCTTTAGGCCATAAAATGTTTATAGTACACAGACTTTAGGCCATGAAATGTTTATAGTACACAGACTTTAGGCCATAAAATGTTTATAGTACACAGATTTAGGCCATAAAATGTTTATAGTACACAGACTTTAGGCCATAAAATGTTTATAGTACACAGACTTTAGGCCATAAAATGTTTATAGTACACAGACTTTATGCCATAAAATGTTATTAGTACACAGACTTTAGGCCATAAAATGTTTATAGTACACAGACTTTAGGCCTTTAGGCCTTTAGGCCATAAAATGTTTATAGTACACAGACTTTAGGCCATAAAATGTTTGTAGTACACAGACTTTATGCCATGAAATGTTTATAGTACACAGACTTTAGGCCATAAAATGTTTATAGTACACAGACTTTAGGCCATAAATGTTTATAGTACACAGACTTTAGGCCATAAAGTTTATAGTACACAGACTTTAGGCCATAAAATGTTTATAGTACACAGACTTTATGCCATGAAATGTTTATAGTACACAGACTTTAGGCCATAAAATGTTTATAGTACATATACTTTAGGCCATAAAATGTTTATAGTACATATACTTTAGACCATAAAATGTTTATAGTACACAGACTTTAGGCCTTTAGGCCATAAAATGTTTATAGTACACAGACTTTAGGCCATAAAATGTTTATAGTACACATACTTTAGGCCATAAAATGTTTATAGTACACAGACTTTAGGCCATAAAATGTTTATAGTACACAGACTTTAGGCCATAAAATGTTTATAGTACACAGACTTTAGGCCATAAAATGTTTATAGTACACAGACTTTAGGCCATAAAATGTTTATAGTACACAGACTTTAGGCCTTTAGGCCATGAAATGTTTATAGTACACAGACTTTATGCCATGAAATGTTTATAGTACACAAACTTTAGGCCATAAAATGTTTATAGTACACAGACTTTAGGCCATAAAATGTTTATAGTACACAGACTTTAGGCCATAAAATGTTTATAGTACACAGACTTTAGGCCATAAAATGTTTATAGTACACAGACTTTAGGCCATAAAATGTTTATAGTACACAGACTTTAGGCCATAAAACATTTATAGTACATATACTTTAGGCCATAAAATGTTTGTAGTACATATACTTTAGACCATAAAATGTTTATAGTACACAGACTTTAGTCCATAAAATGTTTATAGTACACAGACTTTAGGCCATAAAACGTTTATAGTACATATACTTTAGGCCATAAAATGTTTGTAGTACACAGACTTTAGGCCATAAAACACACATTGGGCAAGGGGTGGGGTGGGGGGGGGGAGGGAATAGAGAATCGAGTTTTCTGATGATATCATACAAGTTCTACAATCAATTTTGCAGTATTTAGTGTGGTGAAATGTCCCCTTCTAATTGTTATAGCCACATTTCTTATAACATATACGTCTCTGCAGTTGCAATCTCAATTTCCACTTAGTCCCTGTTCATAATCCAATAATTTACCAGCCAAAAAAACAAAAGCAAAAACAAAACTAGACAAACAAACAAACAAAACAAACAAAAGAAAAGAAAAACAAAAACAAAAACAAAAACACACAAAACATTCACTGAATCGATTACAGTTCGTCCAAGCAAACAATTTATGTAACAGTTGTCTATCAAAGGAAATAAGAGGGAAGCAGGGAGAATTTTAAATATCAACTAAGTAACATAACTCTTGAGAGTCACGGAGTTATCTCCCATGTAGAATTTCTCAAACCCAACACAGTTTGCGCTACCCATTCAGCTAGCATAGACGCAGCCACAAAGCATAAAGTTGTAAGCTCAGACCATTCCTTGTCTATCAAACAAACAAATCATTCAATAAACGCACTGGTCAATCAATTCTTTCATTCTTAAATGGTCATACAGTTGCTCAACCGATTCAGTAACAATCTATCGACGTAATCATCTAATCAAGCAAGCAAGCAAGCAAGCAAGTAAGCAAGCAAGCAAGCAAACAAGAAACCCGCGAATTCAACAACCGAATAACTTTCAATCAGTTGGATCTGACATGATGAACCTGTACAATCAATTCCAGTTCAATAACAATCAATTGACGTATTAAATTAATCAATGAAGCCATGAATAATAAACTGAACAAATGTAAAATAACAACAGACAGACATATCATGAACTGTACAAGAGAGAAGGACAGAGACAGAGAGAGAGACAAAAAAGAGATATGAGAAAGCGGGTGAGAGAGATGAGACAGAGACAGAGACAGAGAGAGACAGTAGAGAAAGAGGAGAGATGAGAGAGAAGAGGAGAGAGAGAGAGAGGAGAGAGAGAGAGAGAGAGAGAGAGAGAGAGAGAGAGAGAGAGAGAGAGATAGAGAGAGAGAGAGAGAGAGAGAGAGCACGAACACGAACACGAACACGAACACGAACACGAACATGAAGGGCTACTGCAGTGTTACAAACACACGAAGATTTGATAACTACAACATAACAACATTCGATATGCAGACGACACCGTGCTAATTGCAGAAAGTGAAAGGGACCTACAAAACCTTGCGAATATACTAGAAATAGAAAGCAAAGGTAAGGGGCTGGAACTAAACAGCAGGAAGACTGAAATCATGGTGATCAGTAAAAAACATGAAATCCCCTCATGCAAAATAACAGCAAACGGCACAACCTTGAGACAGGTTGATAAATTTAAATACCTGGGAACGATCATTTCACCAGACGGCAGATGCACATCAGAAATAGCCAGCAGAATCGACCAAGCAAAAACAACATTCAAGAAGATGGAGAGCATTCTTACCAACAAATGCCTATCAATTAACGTCAGGAAGAGAGTTCTTGAATGTTATATAGAACCAATGCTGTTGTACGGTTGCGAGGCGTGGACAGTCAACAAGCAAAGCCAGAACAAGATTGAGGCAGCCGAGATGTTGTTTCTAAGAAGGATGTTGAGAGTTCCATGGACAGCAAAGAAAACAAACGAGACAGTTTTGATGGAGGCAGACACAAGTAGATCATTCATAAGGAAGATTAGGTAAAGGCAAGCAACATTTATAGGCCATTTTATGAGGAAAGGGGAATTGGAGCACCTGGTCACAAAAGGAAAGCTGGAGGGAAAGAGAGCACCGGTAGACACAGGGAGAAGATACTAGACGGACTCGCAGAGTGGCTGAAGACAGAGAGGGTGGAGAGATGCTTGAGGCAACAAGAGATAGAGACAGATGGAAGTCCATAATCGCCAACGCCATGCGGCAAGGCACCTGATGATGATGATGATGATGATGATGATGAATATAACAAAACATTAAACATATTTCACAAACGTGGCACTGAAGCCAACATCGTTAAAGAATACAATCTTGCTTTAATACATAATGAGTAAACACACGTAAGGGCACGCAACACACTCCTATCACATTTAGCTTTCACCTTCTTTCTCACACAAGCATTCCTTCTCTTTATTTTTCCATCCGCATAACTATATGTATCAAAAGAGAGAGGGACAGAGAGAGAGAGAGAGAGACAGAGACAGAGAGAGAGGAGAGAGAGAGGGAGAGAGAAAGAGAGAGAGAGAGACAGAAAGGGAGAGAGATAGAGAGTGACAGACAGACAGACAGACAGAAAGGGAGAGAGAGAGAGAGAGAGAGAGAGAGAGAGAGAGAGAGAGAGACAGAGAGAGAGACAGATAGAGACAGACAGAGAGAGGCAGACAGAGAGACAGAGACAGACAGAGAAAAGAGAAAGAGAAAGAGAGAGAGAGAGAGACAGAAAGGAAGAGAGAGAGAAGAAAGAGAGAGAGAGAGAGAGAGATGGGGAGGGAGAGGGGAGATGATGGAGAGTAGGGAGAGGATGGGATTGCCTTCACGGCGAATGTTATGCATGATATAGAGTCAAGGTGTCACATGAAGTGTCAGGGGACGTCCTGTCTGTGTCCAGGGGTGGACATTGAGTGGAACCTGTCTTAACGATTCTTTTGTTTTCTTTTTGTCTTGTTTTGTTTTGTGGAGCTTGTGTGCACATCAGTCGTTGACTTACAGCAGCAAATAATAACAAGGGCAAAAAGATGGTCGTACATGCCGACAATGTCTTTTCTGTCCTTTTCTTTGTTTTTTTTTGTGTTGTTGTTGTTACTGGTTTTTGTATGTTTGTTTGACATCTATGATGGTACTGATAATTATTCCATCATCATCATCATCATCAATCATCATCATCATCATCATCATCATCATCATCATCATCATCATCATCATCATCATCATCATCATCATCATCATCATCATCAAGAACAACCAACAACAACAACAACACCAACATCCACCAATAGCACAGCACAGCAACAACAATATATATTATTAATGAAACAAATAATAAACAATAATGATAATGATAAAAATACGGATAACTACTACTACTACTACTACTACTACTAATGATCATAAGAAGAAGAAAAAGAAGAAGAAGAAGAAGATGATGATGGTGATGGTGATAGTAATGATGATGATAGTGGTGGTGATGATGATGATGATGATTAGCTATGGTGTGATGATAATGTAATGATGTGATGGTGATGATGATGATGGTAATAGTATGATGATGATAGTGGTGGTGAGATGAGTTGATGATGATTATGCGATGGTGTGATGATAATGTAATGATATGATGGTGATAGTATGATGATGATAGTAGTGATGATGATGATGTTGATGATGATGATGATTATAGCGATGGTGGTGATGATAATGGTAATGATAATGATGGTGATAGTAATGATGATGATAGTAGTGATGATGATGATGTTGATGATGATGATGATTATAGCTATGGTGGTGATGATAATGGTAATGATGATGATGGTGATGATGATGATGATGGAAACATTGATCATCAGGTCAGAGAAATAGACAAAGTAATTAAATCACTATTAAAACGTGTTGGTGGCTGAACTGATTTTTGCCAAGCGGAAGATAGATGGCATGTTTTCCTGTAGAATCCTGCATAAATATAAGTCTGGATTTAAAGAGGTCAGTGTTTGGAACCGGGACTTTTATTCTTAGCTGCTATTTTGCATATTTGTTGTACGGATGCAAAGCGTGGAGAATGAACTCGCAAATTCAGAGCAAAATTGAGGCAGCTGAAATGTGGTTTCTAAGAAGAACGTTAAGAGCTTCATGGACAGCAAGAAGAAAACAAACTTGAAAGAAGCAAACACAAAAAGAACATTAATGAAGAAGGCTAGGAAAAGACAAGCAATTTTATAGGACAATTTACGAGGCAAGAGAAATTTGAGCACCTAGCCACAACAGGAAAGCTGGAGGGGAAAAGAGCACCAGGTAGATCCAGGGAGAAAATATTGGACGGTTTTGCGGAGTGGGTGAGGACAGACAGGGTGGGAGATATACTTGCAGCGACGAAAGATAGATTCGCACGGAGGGCCATGATCGCAACACCATACGGCAAGGCACATGATGATGATGAGGATTTGCGTATGAGATCTATAGAGAAGATATATTAGGTATGTATCTAATTATATATTAATATTAGTTACGTTACCTACAACATCTTCCTTCATTAGTTTGTGCTTAAAGGCAAATAACACGGCGGCCGGAGAGATGCAGATGCGTTGCACATAATATACAATCTATAGGTACGGAAGAAAAAGAGGCATTCTTCCAGGGCTTTCATAGCTACACGTTTGTGCGATGACTCAACGCGTTTTTCATTGACGCCAATGTGATTATAAATTGTAAGAAGCATTCTTTCAGTGGTGTCATGACTACTATCCGTTCACCTGAAGACTCCATACCTTTATCGTTGACACGAATTGGAATGTAAATCTAGGGGGCATTCTTCCACTGGTTTCGTCATTGTCTGTTCGTGAGATGACTCCACATGCTTGTCACTGACACCAATCTGAATTCAAAATTCAAATTTAGTAGGAATTCTTCCAGTTATGGTATAACTACTTGTTCGGTTGATGGCTCAGTATGTTTGTCATTGACACCAGTCTTAATTGAAACCCAACTTTCCCTATTATTATTATTATTGTATTATTATTATTATTGTTGTTATTGTTATTATATCATTATTATTATTATTATTATATCATCATTATTATTATTATCATTATCATCATCATCATCATCATCACACTATCATCACTATTGTTATTATAGTGTTATCATGTTATTATTATTTTTTTTATATTAGTATTACTACCACTATTATTCTTCTTGTTGTCGTTGTCGTCGTCGTCGTCGTCGTCGTCATCATCAATAAAATGATGATGATGATGATGACGACGACGATGATGACGATGATTATGACGACGATGATGATGATGATGATAACGATAATAATAAGAAGAAGAATGATGATAATGATGACAACAATAACAACAACAAACAAAACAACAACATAATGATAATAATAATAACAACAACAACAATTAATGATAATAATAGTAATACAAATATACTAACACAACACACATACTACTACTAATGATATAATAATAATAATAATAATAATAATAATAATAACAATTATCTATATAATTATTATTGAATCTTTTAATGAAAGGCATACTTAATACAGTAAAACAAGACAGACGAATGATTCAGCCGACTGGGCTTTGTTCAATACAACAAAAGACAACAAAGTGTGCAAATCACAAATACAGACTTCTTAGTTGGCCCTTCAGCAGATTCAGTCTGCCGCTCAACAAAACATTAAGGAAGTCGATGTACACAATAAAACCTTCATTGATATAATATTGTCACATTTTGTATGTATGTTGTTTGTATGTGAACAATACGTGTTTTATATGTAAGTCAATGTACACAATAAAACCTTCATTGATATAATATTGTCACATGTTTTGTATGTATGTTGTTTGTGTGTGAACAATACGTGTTTTATATGTATAGTCAATGTACACAATAAAACCTTCATTGATATAATATTGTCACATGTTTTGTATGTTATGTGTTGTTTGTATGTGAACAATACGTGTTTTATATGTATAGTCAATGTACACAATAAAACCTTCATTGATATAATATTGTCACATGTTTTGTATGTTATGTGTTGTTTGTATGTGAACAATACGTGTCTTATATGTATAAATTGACATTGTTTTTGTTATCACAATGTTCGTTGATGCTTGATTATCGTAGAGCAAAAAGATATCATTTGAAAAACAAATTCATGAAATGTTGACATGTGCTTACATCTTGCTGTTCATTTTGATACTTCCTATGTATAATACACCATGATGTATTTTCTGTATGCTATATGGTGTTAATATGTCAATAGTGTCTTTTTATATATATATGTGTGTGTGTGTATATATGTTGTCATTTTTATACTTTCTATGTATATACACCATGATATGATGTATTTTCTGTATGCTATATGGTGTTAATATGTCAACAGTGTCTTTTTATATATATGTGTGTGTGTGTATATATGTTGTCATTTTTATACTTTCTATGTATAATAACCATGATGTTTTTCTGTATGCTATATGGTGTTAATATGTCAACAGTGTCTTTTTATATATATGTGTGTGTGTATATATATTGTCATTTTTCGTTGCCACATTGTATGTTTGATGTCCGTTTGTTGTGAAGCAAAAGATGGATAAAAAAAAAAGTTAAAAAAAGAAAACATCAGAGAAGTCTTGTACTGGTTTTTTTGCCCCCAAGTTTGGTGTTTGTCCCCCTTCGCCAGTTGTTTTCATTTTCTAATACGTGACTTTCTCTGAGCGCTGGTGGCCTCCCTTCGTTAGATTCATAAAGCTACCCACCCACCCCACCCCCACCCCCTCGGCCTAAGCCTGAGAACCGAGCCACAAATGTAATAGGTTCTCAAATGTACTCTGCGGGAGAGCAGATTGCATGCACGTATACACAGATGTCCCACTGTTTGTGTAGAAGCTTCTTTGTGCAATATGTGTAGGACTTGTATATATTAGCTGACTTGTTGCCCTGACTTTGAAAGGTGTTTATGAGGCAGTCATCGCTACTTTGACAACTCCTTATGCGCTCCACCTAAATCTGTCAGTCACTGTCTGACAGACTCCCTGAGCCTGCGCAGAATCTTTGTGGAAGACCTGATGCCGTTCCTGGCGAAAGCACGTTGCCGCAGTGCAGCGCCACCCTTTTTACCATTTTTACCTGTATTTGTATATTTCTGTTTACCTGTAAAACATCAGTTTACCATTTTGTATCTGTATTTGTATATTTCTGTTTACCTGTAAAACATCATTTTACCATTTTTACCTGTATTTGTATATTTCTGTTTACTTGCAAAACATCATTTTTTACCTGTATTTGTATATTTCTGTTTACCTGCAAAACATTTTTTACCTGTATTTGTATATTTCTGTTTACCTGCAAAACATCAGTTTACCATTTTTATCTGTATTTGTATATTTCT
>CM060305.1:170717494-170729994 GCA_030674185.1 Monoplex corrugatus
GCTTGTGAGCAGCTTATATCTGTGTGTCTTGTGTTGTGCAGCAGACTTATATCTGGTGTCTTGTGTCTTGTGCAGCAGATTATATCTGTGTGTCTTGTTGGCAGCAGACTTATATCTGTGTGTTTGTGCGCAGGCTTATATCTGTGTGTCTTGTGTCTTGTGCAGCAGATTATATCTGGTTGTGTCTTGTGCAGCAGACTTATACTGTGTGTCTTGTGTCTTGTGCAGCAGACTTATATCTGTGTGTCTTGTGCAGCAGACTTATATTGTGTGTCTTGTGTCTTGTGCAGCAGACTTATATCTGTGTGTCTTGTGTCTTGTGCGCAGATTATATCTGTGTGTCTTGTGCGCAGACTTTATCTGTGTGTCTTGTGTTGGCAGCAGACTTATATCTGTGTGTTTGTGTCTTGTGCAGCAGACTTATATCTGTGTGTCTGTGCGCAGTTATATCGTGTGTCTTTGCGCAGCTTTATTTGTGTTTGTGTCTTGTGCGCAGACTTATATCTGTGTGTCTTGTGCTTGTCGCGTTTATCTGTGGTCTGTGTCTTGGCAGCAGACTTATATCGTGTGTCTTGTGTTTGTGCAGCAACTTTACTGTGTGTCTTGTTTGTGCAGCAGACTATATCTGTGTGTCTTGTCAGCAGACTTATTTGTTTCTTGTGCGCGGCTATATTTGTGTGTCTTTGCAGCAGACTTATATCTGTGTGTCTTGGCTTGTGCCAGACTTATATCTTGTGTCTTGTGTCTTGTGCAGCAGACTTATATTGTGTGTCTTGTGTTTGCAGCAGACTATTTTGTTCTTGTTTTGTGCGCTTTCTTGTGTCTGGCTTTCAGCAGTTATTCTGTGTTTTGCAGCAGCTTATATCTGTGTGTTTGTGCGCAGACTTATATCTGTGTGCTTGTGCAGCAATTTATTGTGTGTCTTGTGCAGCAGACTTATCTGTGTTTCTTGTGCAGCAGACTTATATCTGTGTGTCTTGTGTCTTTACGTTTCTGTTGTCTTGTGAGAGTTTTTGTGTGTCTTGTTCTTGTGCAGCAGATTTTCTGTGTGTTTGTGTCTTGTGCAGCGACTTATATCTGTGGTGTTTGTGCAGAGGCTTTTCTTTGGTCTTGTGTTTGTGCGCATTTTTGTGGCTTTAGATTTTCTGTGTTCTGTGTTTGTGCAGCAGGCTTATTTGTGTGTCTTGCAGCAGACTTATATCTGTGTGTTTGTGGCAGACTTATATCTGTGTGTCTTGTGCAGCGACTTATATCTGTGTTTGCTTTGTGGCTTTTTCTTGTGTTTGTGCGCAGGCTTTATATGGTGTCTTTTGCAGCAGCTTATATCTTGTGTCTTGTGTCTTGTGCAGCAGCTTATATTGTGTGTCTTGTGCGAGCTTATTTGTTCTTGTGTCTTGTGCAGCAGTTATTTGTGGTCTTGTGTCTTGTGCAGCAGACTTATATCTGTGTGTTTGTTTGACAGACTTATTTGTGTCTTGTGCTTTAGTTTTGTTGTGTGCAGAGATTATATCTGTGTGTCTTGTGCACAGACTTATATCTGTGTTCTGTGTCTTGTGCAGCAGGCTATATCTGTGTGCTTGTGCAGCAGTTATCTGTGTGTCTTTTAGCAGCTTTATCTGTGTGTCTTGTGTCTTGTGCAGAGGCTTTATCTTGTGTCTTGTGCAGAGACTTATATCTGTGTTTGTGTCTTGTGCAGCAGGCTTATATCTGTGTGTCTTGTGTCTTGCAGCAGACTTATATTGTGTGTCTTGTGCAGCAGCTTATACTGTGTTCTTGTGTCTTGTGCAGACTTATATCTGTGTGTCTTGTGTCTTGTGCAGCAAACTTTCTTATCTGTGGTCTGTGTCTTGTGCAGCAGACTTATTTGTGTCTTGTGTCTTGTGCAGCAGGTTATATCTGTTCTTGTGTCTTGTGCAGCAGGCTTATATCTTGTGTTTGTCGAGACTTATATCTGTGTGTTTCTTGTGCAGCAGACTTATATCTGTGTGTCTTGTTCTTGTGCAGCAGACTTATATCTGTGTGTCTTTGTGTCTTGTGCAGGCTTAACTTTTCTTGTGTCTTGTGCAGAGCTTTTCGGTTCTTGTGTCTGTGCAGCTACTTATCTGTGTTTGTGCACGACTTATTGTGTGCTTGTGCAGCGTTATTTGTGTGTCTTGTGCAGCAATTATCTGTGTGCTTGTTTGCAGCAGACTTATATCTTGTGTCTTGTGTCTTGTGCAGCAGACTTATATCTGTGTGTCTTGTGTCTTGTGCAGCAGACTTATATCTGTTTGTGTCTTGTGGTCTTGTGCAGCAGACTTATATCTGTGTGTCTTGTGTCTTGTGCAGCAGACTTATATCTGTGTGTCTTGTGTCTTGTGCAGCAGACTTATATCTGTGTGTCTTGTGTCTTGTGCAGCAGACTTATATCTGTGTGTCTTGTGTCTTGTGCAGCAGACTTATATCTGTGTGTCTTGTGTCTTGTGCAGCAGACTTATATCTGTGTGCTGTTCTTGTGCAGCAGACTTATATCTGTGTGTCTTGTGTCTTGTGCAGCAGACTTATATCTGTGTGTCTTGTGTCTTGTGCAGCAGACTTATATCTGGGTGTGTCTTGTGCAGCAGACTTATATCTGTGTGTTCTTGTGCAGCAGACTTATATCTGTGTGTCTTGTGCAGCAGACTTATATCTGTGTGTCTTGTGTCTTGTGCAGCAGACTTATATCTGTGTGTCTTGTGCAGCAGACTTATATCTGTGTGTTTCTTGTGCAGCAGACTTATATCTGTGTGTCTTGTGCAGCAGACTTATATCTGTGTGTCTTGTGTCTTGTGCAGCAGACTTATATCTGTGTGTCTTGTGCAGCAGACTTATATCTGTGTGTCTTGTGTCTTGTGCAGCAGACTTATATCTGTGTGTCTTGTGTCTTGTGCAGCAGACTTATATCTGTGTGTCTTCTGTGTCTTGTGCAGCAGACTTATATCTGTGTGTCTTGTGCAGCAGACTTATATCTGTGTGTCTTGTGTCTTGTGCAGCAGACTTATATCTGTGTGTCTTGTGCAGCAGACTTATATCTGTGTGTCTTGTGTCTTGTGCAGCAGACTTATATCTGTGTGTTTTGTGTCTTGAGCAGACTTATATCTGTGTGTTTGTGCAGCAGACTTATATCTGTGTGTCTTGTGTCTTGTGCAGCAGACTTATATCTGTGTGTTTTGTGTCTTGTGCAGCAGACTTATATCTGTGTGTCTTGTGCAGCAGACTTATATCTGTGTGTCTTGTGTCTTGTGCAGCAGACTTATATCTGTGTGTTTTGTGTCTGCAGCAGAACTTATATCTGTGTGTCTTGTGTCTTGTGCAGCAGGACTTATATCTGTGTGTCTTGTTCTTGTGCAGCAGACTTATATCTGTGTGTCCTTGTGTCTTGTGCAGCAGGCTTATATCTGTGTGCCTTGTGTCTTGTGCAGCAGACTTATATCTGTGTGCCTTGTGTCTTGTGCAGCAGACTTATATCTGTGTGTCTTGTGTCTTGTGCAGCAGACTTATATCTGTGTTGTTCTTGTGCAGCAGCTTATATCTGTGTGCTTGTGTCTTGTGCAGCAGACTTATATCTGTTGTCTTGTGTCTTGTGCAGCAGACTTATATCTGTGTGTCTTGTGCAGCAGGCTTATATCTGTGTGTCTTGTGTCTTGTGCAGCAGACTTATATCTGTGTGGTCACCTTTTGTGTCTTATATCATAGCACCGAGGTTCTTGTCGAAAACTGGCGTTTTTTTTTAAATGGCGGTTGTGAAAGTAAGTTCTTGGGTCGATCTTCGCTTTACCTACCTCTCTGTCTGTCTGTCTGTCTGTCTGTCTGTCTGTCTCTCTCTCTTTCTGAGTCTCTCCTGTATTTCAACGACTCGTTATCCAATATGTAAAGGAAAGCTAACCTCCTGCTTTGCATTTTTCCAATCTACCCCCCCCCCACCACCAAAAAACAACAACAACAACAACAACAAAAGCACAAAAGCAACAAACTAAACCGAAACAAACAACAACAACAAATCCAAAAACAAAAAAACAACATTCCAGAAACGACAACAAAACAAAACAAAACAAAACAAACAATTACAGATATCAAATGAATCGACAATGACTTTTTCTTTGATCTAAGCTGCACACTAACAGACATCTAAGTTAACAAGAAACACCACGAGGGTGCTGATGGGACCCAGAGCACCAATACCTCACCACTCTCGGGACACTCACCTTCCAACCTCCCTACGCCAATCGACAGTCATTTCTTCAAGCAAAGGGGGTTGTACATGCGTTGCATGACCCATTCGGACCCAGTCATCAGTGACCTTGTTTACAAACCGAATGGCAAGGTGGGGAGATGACAAACCCCGGGACACAGCCACACAACGTGCACCAACCAGGTCCAGCCCAGCCTCCGGACCAAGAGAGAACGGAAGACCCCTCTCTCGCCCCACTCTGGTCTTCATCTCTCTTTCAGGCAGCCCGCCCTGCCACCAGCGCGCATAGCTGTCAGCACCTTTCCCCTTACCCTAGTCTCGACACTTAGCTGTCGAAACTCCCAACGTTGTCTTACTTCAACAACTTGGGTCGTTTGAACGGCCGCAAAAGTGGCCAAGCATGATGCTCCGGACACGGCCCATTTGAGAAATATCAGATGAATCTACCTCCATTATTTTTCTTTGATCTAAGGTACACACTACCTGAACATAATCTTACTCGTATTTTGGTTTTCTGTTCGTTCAGTTCCATTCCACCCTGAAATAATCAATCAATCAATCAATCAATCAATCAATCAATCAATCAATCAATAACTGGAATCGCTTAATCCGATTCAGCGCAGTGTTTCTATAATACTTTGTAATAAGAAATTGAATATGAATGCATGAATCAATGATCGCATGACGAATCTGTGTCTTTTTTTAAAGTGTACCTGGGATGAAAGTATTTAAGCCTGGCGGTTTATCTATGAATATTCACAACATTTAACTATGCATGACACAAAGGGCGCGCAAGTTGATTAGCTGCTTGTTTGTTCACAGTAACAGACAAGTTGTATTTTAGTCGCAATACGTGGAAAGAGAAAGCAGAAATGTATGGGAAATAACTCTAGTTGCACAAGAAATTCGTTCCGTACTTCTTTGAACGTCTGATAACGCCCCATCGGTATTGTTAACCCTATCGGTGTGGAAGCAGGTGTTTTCCATCCCACACATCCCGACTAACAAACAACTCCTCCCCAGGAGCACTTAGACTGGCAACCGGTCTGTTACATGTATGTCATCACTAGCACCGGTGGTCAGACAGCGCGCATAGCATGCATGAATTAATACACACCGCTTTATATCATATATTCATTCCTTCCGTTTTAGAAACATCACAAACTTGTTCATCTAGAATGACTTAAAAAAGGTGTTTTCTTTAGTGCACATTAGATCTAAATAGGATTGTCTATCGAAATGATGAAATGGATTTGAGTAATTTGAAAAAAAAAGTATCACCGATTGGCTGTAAAAGCAGACAAGAATAATGAAGGGTAGGTAAGGATAGGGGTAGTAAGTTTAGATTTGTGATTTCATGTATGTGCAATTTGTTGAAATTAAGCTTAGCTTTGTAGAATTATATGATATGCTGCAATTTGTTGAAACTTAAGCTTTAGACTTCTAGATATTGTTGTGTATGCTGCAATTTGTTGAAACGTTAAGCTTTAGACTTGTAGATATTGTTGTGTATGCTGCAATTTGTTGAAACGTTAAGCTTTAGACTTGTAGATATTGTTGTGTATGCTGCAATTTGTTGAAAACGTTAAGCTTTAGACTTCGTAGATATTGTTGTGTATGCTGCAATTTGTTGAAACGTTAGCTTTAGACTTGTAGATATTGTTGTGTAGCTGATTTTGAAGTTAAGTTTAGCTTTGTAGATATTGTTGATGGTATGCTGTTTTCAACGAAGTATACCGATAAGGCTGAGTATACGATTAGGGCGTTAATAAACGTCTATTCACATATGTGCTTTAGACAAACAAGAAATTCATCAAAAGTTGATTAGTAAATATCATGACTTACTGTTTTATCCTTTTGCAGACTCCGTTAAGTCATGAGACATTGTCAGTAAAACATTACTTTATCTGACAATAATAACCACTGTTTATTGAGATGGCAGTTTTGAATTGAAAATGACAACTTGTATCTGCATGATAACCTGTTTATTGAATGGCAGTTTGAATTGAACTGACAATTTGTATGGCTTGATCATCTTATTCCTTGTTTACATAACCATCAGTAAATCATGCAGATTTATCGACCTGCAGTTTTGTCAAAAAAAGTCGTCTTCTATAGCTGTCGACGAATTCTGGACCAGTCTTGCTTTATGATATTTTTCTCTTACTTTGTTTTGTGTCGCTTCACATTCAAAGTGATATTTGCCAACAGTTTGCAACGGTTTTGTTTCATCGACCGCTGCCTACTTTTTTAAAAAAAGTAAAACAGAGTTAGACTCCGTCACATTCACAACACTCCCTGCCCACTAACTGGATCAGAGGGACGAGAAGTGAGAGTTTGTGTCAGCTTTTACCGAGTGTTTGTGTCAGCTTTTACTGAGCGTTTGTGTCAGCTTTTACTGAGGTTTGTGTCAGCTTTTACTGAGTGTTTGTGTCAGCTTTTACTGAGTGTTTGTGTCAGCTTTTACTGAGCGTTTGTGTCAGCTTTTACTGAGTGTTTGTGTCAGCTTTTACTGAGCGTTTGTGTCAGCTTTTACTGAGCGTTTGTGTCAGCTTTTACTGAGCGTTTGTGTCAGCTTTTACTGAGCGTTTGTGTCAGCTTTTACTGAGCGTTTGTGCAGCTTTTACTGAGCGTTTGTGTCAGCTTTTACTGAGTGTTTGTGACAGCTTTTACTGAGCGTTTGTGTCAGCTTTTACTGAGTGTTTGTGTCAGCTTTTACTGAGCGTTTGTGTCAGCTTTTACTGAGCGTTTGTGTACAGCTTTTACTGAGTGTTTGTGTCAGCTTTTACTGAGTGTTTGTGTCAGCTTTTACTGAGTGTTTGTGTCAGCTTTTACTGAGGTTTGTGTCAGCTTTTACTGAGTGTTTGTGTCAGCTTTTACTGAGGTTTGTGCCAGCTTTTACTGAGCGTTTGTGTCAGCTTTTACTGAGCGTTTGTGTCAGCTTTTACTGAGTGTTTGTGCCAGCTTTTACTGAGCGTTTGTCAGCTTTTACTGAGCGTTTGTGTCAGCTTTTACTGAGCGTTTGTGTCAGCTTTTACTGAGTGTTTGTACCAGTTTTTACTGAGCGTTTGTGTCAGCTTTTACTGAGCGTTTGTGTCAGCTTTTACTGAGGTTTGTGTCATCTTTTACTGAGTGTTTGTGCCAGCTTTTACTGAGTGTTTGTGTCAGCTTTTACTGAGTGTTTGTGTCAGCTTTTACTGAGTGTTTGTGCCAGCTTTTACTGAGTGTTTGTGCAGCTTTTACTGAGTGTTTGTGTCAGTTTTACTGAGCGTTTGTGTCAGCTTTTACTGAGTGTTTGTGCCAGCTTTTACTGAGGTTTGTGTCAGCTTTTACTGAGTGTTTGTGTCAGCTTTTACTGAGGTTTGTGTCAGCTTTTACTGAGCGTTTGTACCAGCTTTTACTGAGCGTTTGTGTCAGATTTTACTGAGTGTTTGTGTCAGCTTTTACTGAGGTTTGTGTCAGCTTTTACTGAGGTTTGTGTCAGCTTTTACTGAGCGTTTGTGTCAGCATTTTACTGAGTGTTTGTGCCAGCTTTTACTGAGGTTTGTGCAGCTTTTACTGAGGTTTGTGTCAGCTTTTACTGAGCGTTTGTGACAGCTTTTACTGAGAGTTTGTGTCAGCTTTTATGAGGTTTGTGTCAGCTTTTACTGAGTGTTTGTGCCAGCTTTTACTGAGCGTTTGTGCAGCTTTTACTGAGCGTTTGTGTCAGCTTTTACTGAGCGTTTGTGTCAGCTTTTACTGAGGTTTTGTACCAGTTTTTACTGAGGTTTGTGCCAGCTTTTACTGAGCGTTTGTGTCAGCTTTTACTGAGCGTTTGTGACAGCTTTTACTGAGTGTTTGTGTCAGCTTTTACTGAGTGTTTGTGTCAGCTTTTACTGAGCGTTTGTGTCAGCTTTTACTGAGCGTTTGTGTCAGCTTTTACTGAGCGTTTGTGCCAGCTTTTACTGAGTGGTTGTGACAGCTTTTACTGAGCGTTTGTGTCAGCTTTTACTGAGTGTTTGTGCCAGCTTTTACTGAGTGTTTGTGTCAGCTTTTACTGAGCGTTTGTGCCAGCTTTTACTGAATGTTTGTGTCAGCTTTTACTGAGCGTTTGTGCCAGCTTTTACTGAGCGTTTGTGTCAGCTTTTACTGAGCGTTTGTGTCAGCTAATACTGAGCTTTTGTGTCAGCTTTTACTGAGCGTTTGTGTCAGATTTTACTGAGTGTTTGTGTCAGATTTTACTGAGTGTTTGTGTCAGCTTTTACTGAGCGTTTGTGCCAGATTTTACTGAATGTTTGTGTCAGCTTTTACTGAGTGTTTGTGCCAGATTTTCCTGAGTGTTTGTGTCAGCTTTTACTGAGTGTTTGTGCCAGATTTTACTGAGTGTTTGTGTCAGATTTTACTGAGTGTTTGTGTCA
This sequence comes from Monoplex corrugatus, assembly GCA_030674185.1. Classification (NCBI taxonomy): domain Eukaryota; kingdom Metazoa; phylum Mollusca; class Gastropoda; order Littorinimorpha; family Ranellidae; genus Monoplex; species Monoplex corrugatus. The sequence continues at coordinate 170,726,102 of CM060305.1, forward strand.
GCTTTTACTGAGTGTTTGTGCCAGATTTTACTGAGTGTATGTGTCAGCTTTTACTGAGCGTTTGTGTCAGCTTTTACTGAGCGTTTGTGTCAGCTTTTACTGAGTGTTTGTGTCAGCTTTTACTGAATGTTTGTGTCAGCTTTCACTGAGTGTTTGTGTCAGCTCTTACTGAGTGTTTGTACCAGATTTTACTGAGTGTTTGTGTCAGCTTTTACTGAGTGTTTGTGTCAGCTTTTACTGAGTGTTTGTGTCAGCTTTTACTGAGCGTTTGTGTCAGCTTTTACTGAGCGTTTGTGTCAGCTTTTACTGAGCGTTTGTGTCAGCTTTTACTGAGCGTTTGTGCCAGCTTTTACTGAGTGTTTGTGTCAGCTTTTACTGAGTGTTTGTGTCAGCTTTTACTGAGCGTTTGTGTCAGCTTTTACTGAGTGTTTGTGTCAGCTTTTACTGAGTGTTTGTGTCAGATTTTACTGAGTGTTTGTGTCAGCTATTACTGAGAGTTTGTGTCAGCTTTTACTGAGTGTTTGTGTCAGCTTTTACTGAGCGTTTGTACTAGATTTTACTGAGAGTTTGTGTCAGCTTTTTCTGAATGTTTGTGCCAGTTTTTACTGAGCGTTTGTGTCAGCTTTTACTGAGTGTTTGTGTCAGATTTTACTGAGTGTTTGTGTCAGCTTTTACTGAAAGTTTGTGTCAGCTTTTACTGAGAGTTTGTGTCAGCTTTTACTGAGCGTTTGTGTCAGCTTTTACTGAATGTTTGTGCCAGCTTTTACTGAGCGTTTGTGCCAGCTTTTACTGAGCGTTTGTGTCAGCTTTTACTGAGCGTTTGTGACAGCTTTTACTGAGTGTTTGTGTCAGCTTTTACTGAGTGTTTGTGTCAGCTTCTACTGAGCGTTTGTGTCAGCTTTTGCTGAGCGTTTGTGTCAGCTTTTACTGAGCGTTTGTGCCAGCTTTTACTGAGTGGTTGTGACAGCTTTTACTGAGCGTTTGTGTCAGCTTTTACTGAGTGTTTGTGCCAGCTTTTACTGAGTGTTTGTGTCAGCTTTTACTGAGCGTTTGTGCCAGCTTTTACTGAGTGTTTGTGTCAGCTTTTACTGAGCGTTTGTGTCAGCTTTTACTGAGCGTTTGTGTTAGCTTTTACTGAGCGTTTGTGTCAGCTAATACTGAGCTTTTGTGTCAGCTTTTACTGAGCGTGTGTGTCAGATTTTACTGAGTGTTTGTGTCAGATTTTACTGAGTGTTTGTGTCAGCTTTTACTGAGCGTTTGTGCCAGATTTTACTGAATGTTTGTGTCAGCTTTTACTGAGTGTTTGTGCTAGATTTTACTGAGTGTTTGTGTCAGATTTTACTGAGTGTTTGTGTCAGCTTTTACTGAGTGTTTGTGTCAGCTTTTACTGAGCGTTTGTGTCAGCTTTTACTGAGCGTTTGTACCAGATTTTACTGAGTGTTTGTGTCAGCTCTTACTGAGTGTTTGTGCCAGCTTTTACTGAGTGTTTGTGTCAGCTTTTACTGAGTGTTTGTGCCAGCTTTTACTGAGTGTTTGTGTCAGCTTTTACTGAGCGTTTGTGTCAGCTTTTACTGAGTGTTTGTGCCAGCTTTTTACTGAGAGTTTGTGTCAGCTTTTACTGAGCGTTTGTGTCAGATTTTACTGAGTGTTTGTGCCAGCTTTTACTGAGCGTTTGTGCCAGCTATTACTGAGCGTTTGTGTCAGCTTTTACTGAGCGTTTGTGTCAGCTTTTACTGAGCGTTTGTGTCAGCTTTTACTGAGTGTTTGTGTCAGCTTTTACTGAGTGTTTGTGTCAGCTTTTACTGAGCGTTTGTGTCAGCTTTTACTGAGCGTTTGTGTCAGCTTTTACTGAGCGTTTGTGCCAGCTTTTACTGAGTGTTTGTGTCAGCTTTTACTGAGTGTTTGTGTCAGCTTTTACTGAGTCGTTTGTGTCAGCTTTTACTGAGTGTTTGTGTCAGCTTTTACTGAGTGTTTGTGTCAGCTTTTACTGAGTGTTTGTGCCAGCTTTTACTGAGTGTTTGTGTCAGCTTTTACTGAGCGTTTGTGTCAGCTTTTACTGAGTGTTTGTGCCAGCTATTTACTGAGCGTTTGTGCCAGCTTTTACTGAGCGTTTGTGTCAGCTTTTACTGAGCGTTTGTGTCAGCTTTTACTGAGCGTTTGTACCAGTTTTTAATGAGCGTTTGTGTCAGCTTTTACTGAGTGTTTGTGTCAGCTTTTACTGAGTGTTTGTGCTAGATTTTACTGAGTGTTTGTGTCAGATTTTACTGAGTGTTTGTGTCAGCTTTTACTGAGTGTTTGTGTCAGCTTTTACTGAGCGTTTGTGTCAGCTTTTACTGAGCGTTTGTACCAGATTTTACTGAGTGTTTGTGTCAGCTCTTACTGAGTGTTTGTGCCAGCTTTTACTGAGTGTTTGTGTCAGCTTTTACTGAGTGTTTGTGCCAGCTTTTACTGAGTGTTTGTGTCAGCTTTTACTGAGCGTTTGTGTCAGCTTTTACTGAGTGCTTGTGCCAGCTTTTTACTGAGCGTTTGTGCCAGCTTTTACTGAGCGTTTGTGTCAGCTTTTACTGAGCGTTTGTGTCAGCTTTTACTGAGCGTTTGTACCAGTTTTTACTGAGCGTTTGTGTCAGCTTTTACTGAGCGTTTGTGTCAGCTTTTAGTGAGCGTTTGTGTCAGCTTTTACTGAGTGTTTGTGTCAGCTTTTACTGAGCGTTTGTGTCAGCTTTTACTGAGTGTTTGTGTCAGCTTTTACTGAGTGTTTGTGTCAGATTTTACTGAGTGTTTGTGCCAGCTTTTACTGAGTGTTTGTGTCAGCTTTTACTGAGCGTTTGTGTCAGCTTTTACTGAGTGTTTGTGGCAGCTTTTACTGAGCGTTTGTGCCAGCTTTTACTGAGCGTTTGTGTCAGCTTTTACTGAGCGTTTGTGTCAGCTTTTACTGAGCGTTTGTACCAGCTTTTACTGATTGTTTGTGTCAGCATTTACTGAGTGTTTGTGTCAGCTTTTACTGAAAGTTTGTGTCAGCTTTTACTGAGAGTTTGTGTCAGCTTTTACTGAGCGTTTGTGTCAGATTTTACTGAGTGTTTGTGCCAGCTTTTACTGAGCGTTTGTGCCAGCTATTACTGAGCGTTTGTGTCAGCTTTTACTGAGCGTTTGTGTCAGCTTTTTACTGAGCGTTTGTGTCAGCTTTTACTGAGTGTTTGTGTAGCTTTTACTGAGTGTTTGTGTTAGCTTTTACTGAGCGTTTGTGTGCAGCTTTTACTGAGCGTTTGTGTCAGCTTTTACTGAGCGTTTGTGCCAGCTTTTACTGAGTGTTTGTGTCAGCTTTTACTGAGTGTTTTGTGTCAGCTTTTTCTGAGCGTTTGTGTCAGCTTTTACTGAGTGTTTTGTGTCAGCTTATTTTACTGAGTGTTTGTGTCAGCTTTTACTGGGTTTGTGCCAGCTTTTACTGAGTTGTTTGTGTCAGCTTTTACTGAGCGTTTGTGTCAGCTTTTACTGAGTGGTTTTTTGTGCCAGCTTTTACTGAGCGTTTGTGCCAGCTTTTACTGAGCGTTTTGTGTCAGCTTTTACTGAGCGTTTGTGTCAGCTTTTACTGAGCGTTTGTACCAGTTTTTACTGAGCGTTTGTGTCAGCTTTTATCTGAGTGTTTTGTGCCTGCTTTTACTGAGCGTTTGTGCCAGCTTTTACTGAGCGTTTGTGTCAGCTTTTACTGAGCGTTTGTGACAGCTTTTACTGAGTGTTTGTGTCAGCTTTTACTGAGTGTTTGTGTCAGCTTTTACTGAGCGTTTGTGTCAGCTTTTGCTGAGCGTTTGTGTCAGCTTTTACTGAGCGTTTGTGCCAGCTTTTACTGAGTGGTTGTGACAGCTTTTACTGAGCGTTTGTGTCAGCTTTTACTGAGT
>CM060305.1:170742494-170747494 GCA_030674185.1 Monoplex corrugatus
TGTGTGTTGTGTGTGTGTGTGTGTGTGTGTGTGTGTGTGTGTGTGTGTGTAAGTGTGTGTGGTGTGTGTGTGTGTGTGTGTGTATGTGTGTGTGTGTGTGTGTGTGTGTGTGTGTGTGTGTGTGTGTGTGTGTGTGTGTGTGTGTGTGTGGTCTTTGATTTAATGTCTATTCACTAAAGTGATTTTAGACAAAATATAAATTAAAAAAAAAAGAAGGGGGGGGGATGATAGAGGAGGAGTGAAGAGGATGTTTGAAAATTGTCAATTTTGGTTTTGAGAAAAGATGATCCAGAAAACAACTGTTTCGAGGAGGGGAAGGTAAAACTAACAAATAACGTTACCATAATTAACGATTTAAATAAACTAACTAAGTAACAAACAAAATTGATAAATTTCAGAAGAAATGAATAAAAAATAAAACCAAGATTTGACTAACTATAACAGTGAACAAGTGAAATAGCATTTTAAAGGTAATTCGCTATAGGACTTTTTGACAGGCTAACAAAAAAATCATATAGTAATGATGATGAGGCAAATATGTCAGAAACTGTACTCATAGATAGTGTAGGAATATATCGTTTTACCCTAACGCATGAAAGAATATGACTATGTGTTATCTTCTTTCTACACAAACACACTATGTTCTTGGTGTATTTTGTTTTGAATGCATCAAGTTTCCATCTGTACATAAGAGATTGTATAAGTCTGTTGGCAGGAAGCTGCTTAAGTATTTTGCTGACTTCAAAGTTCATGTGACATTTATCATACTTTTTCTGTTTTAATTGGAACTGCTTCCAAACATAGTTGTCCACTAAAGTGTAAGTCTCGTGCAATGAGAGAGAAAGCTGGATATTGTTTGAATCTGGTGAGTTATTAGCTCCCCGTTTGGCAGCCCTATCAACTTTATCATTATAAGAAAAAGAACTATGAGAAGGTATCCAGCAGAAAGTAATATCTGTGCCTCTTGAAGATAAACCATGAATCAAGTGACTAATTTCCAGAATCATTTCAGGTCTTGTTTGTAATTTTGATAATTTAAGAGCCTGAAGTGTGTGTGTGTGTGTGTGTGTGTGTGTGTGTGTGTGTGTGTGTGTGTGTGTGTGTGTGTGTGTGTGTGTGTTGCTGTTATTCTCCACGCCATAATTGGGGTTAACCCTTTACCTGACTCTCGCACCCTGTCAACCAGCATTCTGCATTGGCAACCATGCTAGCATAGCAGAAACGTAACCCTTTGATTCTCTCACCCTATCCACCAGCTTCCTACAGAAGCTTCTTGCAGGAAGCTGGTGGACGGGGTGAGGGAATCAAAGGGTTAATGTTTTCAGTGCGGGAGTGAAAGGGTTAAAGGATGTGTTAAAGACAGAACATTGAACATGGTGTGTGCATGTTGCAGGCCATTATCAGGACCGTGCCATGCCCAGTGCAGGTCTGGTTCCCTTCATGCAGACCTTTGTCTGTGGCCTGGACAACCAGTGCCACACCAATGACTCCAAGTACCAGGCTGAGATCAATGCTGGCAGGTGTGTATGCTTACCTGTCTGTCTGTCTGTCTGTCCGTCTGTCTGTCTGTCTGTCTATCTGTCTATCTATCTGTTTTTCAAAATTTTTTTTTTAGGATCATTGCACTCAGGGTGGTTACCTTAGTGCTCACCTTTTTTTGTTTTGTTTTGTTTTGTTTTGTTTTGTTTCGTTTTGTTTTGTTTTGTTGTCTCATTTTCTACGTCACTTTAATGGCCACAGAAGCTGAAACTGTTTTTATTATGCGATGGTGATGATGTCGATGTGGATGATGATCTAAATCATGATGCTATGGAGTTCCGTATAGGATTGAGACTGCGTGACAGGGCTGTACTCTACGCTTACTATCATAATATATCCTGGTGTCAACCAGGCCCGAGAGACACAGACACCTGTGGTGCTGGTCAGAAGATTTAAGCAACACCCTCAATGACACATCCGTGAAGTGGATGAGACTCGACTGTGTGTGGTTCCAGTCTTCCCAATGAGCCCATAGCACGCCCATCTCTGGGTAGGAGCCGGTTAGAGCCGAAAAATCCCACAATGATTTTTTAAGATACTGATGGGGATTCGAACCCACAACCTTCCAGTCGGTAGTCCGTTGCGTTAACCACTACACCACGGCGACTGGTTGTCTGTCTATCTGTTTGTTTCTCTTTCATTCTGTCTGTCTGTCTGTCTTTGTTTCTGTCTGTCTATTTCTCTGTCTAACTCTGTCTCTCATCTCTTCTCTCTTTCTCGTCTGTGTGTTACACTCTCTATGTCTGTCCCTGTCTCTGTATCTGTCTCTGTCTGTCTGTCTCTCTGTATCTGTATCTGTCTCTGTCTGTCTGTCTGTTTCTGTGTCTGCGTCTGTCTGTCTGTCTGTCTGTCTGTCTCTCCCCCCACCCCCTCTCTCTCCCTTTGCCATTTTCGTACTCTTTCTTCCTCTCTTTAACCCAGTCATAATTTGCTTACAATTACATGAAACGGGGTTAGATATATATATCTCTCTTTCTTTCTCTCTCTCTCTGTGTCTCTCTCTCTCTGCCTGTCTCTCTGTCTGTCTCTCTCTGTCTCTGTCTCTGTCTGTCTGTCTGTCTGTCTGCCTGTCTCTCTTTCTTTCTCTGTAGATAATTATTCAACAGCTGTCACACAATTTCCACTGTTCAAAATAATATATTGTCATATAGGGTTTCGTATGTTATCTGTTGTTCATATATGAATATTACCTTTTCCAATCACATGTATGAATTTATATCATCATGTGTTACCATACTGTTTATTGATGTCTCTTTAATGCAAAGCGAAATGTAATGATTAAAACTGATAAAATGGAAAACCAGCCAACCAACCAACCAACCAACCAACCAACCAACCAACCAACCAACCAACCAACCAACCAACCAACCAACCAACCAACCAACCAATCAACCAACCAACCAACCAACCAACCAACCACACTAGTGTCTCACCAACGACTCCCAATAACAGTTTGAGACCTATGATGGCGGATAGGAATGCTTATTTATTCGTTTGTTTGTTTCTCAGTATGTCTGTCTGTCTGTCTGTGTTTGGTTAAGCTAACAAGTGTCTCACCAACAGTACAACACAGCAACACATACTGTAACACAATACAACACAATACACAACAATACAATACAGTACAGTACAGTACAATACAATACAATACAATGCAATGCAATACAATACACTACAATACAACACAATACAACACAACACAATACAATACAATACACAACAATACAATACAGTACAGTACAGTGCAATACAATACAACACAGTACAGTACAGTACAGTACAATACAGTACAGTACAGTACAGTGCAATACAATATAGTACAGTACAGTACAGTACAGTGCAATACAATACAATACAATACAGTACAGTACATTACAATACAGTACAATACAATACAGTACAGTACATTACAATACAGTACAATACAATACAGTACAGTACAATTACAATACAGTACAGTACAGTACAGTACAGTGCAATACAATACAGTACAGTACAGTACAATACAATACAGTACAATACAATACAGTACATTACAATACAGTACAATACAGTACAGTACAGTGCAATACAATGCAGTACAGTACAGTACAATACAATACAGTACAGTACATTACAATACAGTACAGTACAGTACAATGCAGTACAGTACAATACAATACAATACAATACATACAGTACAGTACAGTACAGTGCAATACAATACAATACAGTACAGTACAGTACAATACAGTGCAGTGCAATACAATACAATACATACAATACAGTACAGTACAGTGCAGTGCAGTGCAATACAATACAATACAATGCAGTACAGTACAGTATAGTACAATACAATACAGTACAGTACAGTGTAGTGCAATACAATACAATACAATACAGTACAATACAGTACAATACAATGCAATGCAATACAATACAACACATACAATACAATATAATACATACAATACAGTACAATACGATACGATACAATACTATACAATACATACAATACAGTACAGTACAATACAATACAATGCAATGCATTACATACAATACAATACAATACAATACAATGCAATGCAATGCACTGCACTACACTACATTACAATGCAATGCAATACAATACAATACAATACAATACAACACAGTGCGAGGCAAGACAATATAGTACAGTACAGTATGGTTCAATGCAGCAGTAGTAACACGGTGGGACACACACACACCCATACACCCACACACCCACCCACACCCACCCACCCACACCCACCCATACACAGACACATACAGATACACACACTCACACACAGACACATACACACCCACACGCAGACACATACAGATACACACACCCACACCCATACACCCACCCACACACAGACACGTACAGATACACCCACCCACACCCATACACCCACCCACCCACACAACACACACACCCACACACCACACAGACACATACAGATTCACACACCCACCACACCACCCACACAGACACATACAGATACACACACCCACACACCCACAGACACATACAGATACACCCACCCACCACAGACACATACAGATACACACACCCACACACAGACATACAGATACACACTCACACACAGACACATACAGATACACACACCCACACACAGACATACAGATACACACACCCACCCACAGACATACAGATACACACACCCACACACAGACATACAGATACACACACCCACACACAGACACATACAGATACACACACCCACACACAGACATACAGATACACACACCCACACACAGACACATACAGATACACACACCCACACCCCACCCCACCCACACACAGACACAAGATACACACACCCACACACAGACACATACAGATACACACACCCACATACAGACACATACAGATACACACCACCACACACACCACACCCTACACCCACCCACCCACAGACACAGGGGGGAATGGAGGATGAGAGGTGGGCGAG
>CM060305.1:170752494-170754994 GCA_030674185.1 Monoplex corrugatus
TCCGTCAGCAACCTACTTTTGTCTCCTTCAAGTCCGCTCTCAAAACTCACCTTTTCTCTCCTGCATAAAATCCTAACCTCACTCAACCCTCCCCTCTGCAGCCTGTCTCCGCTCGGAGGGAATCACATGGTTATAATATATAATTGTATGCTATGCTCTCTATAATTTTCCATTGCTTTTATTCTTGCTTTTATTGCTTTTATTCTTTCTCCCCATTTATAGCCATGCGTGTGTGTGGGTGTGTGTGTGTGTGTGTGTGTGTGTGTGTGTGTGTCTGTATGTGTGCGTGCGTGTGTGTGCGAGCGTGCGTGCCTGCGTGTGTGTCTGCTTCAGCGCTTAGATTTGATTTTATCAAGATTTTGCGCTATATAAATATTGTAATTATTATTATTATTATACGTACGTGTCCCGTACGTGAAAGCGATTTGGGTTTAGATTACACGTGAAACAGATGTACGTACCCCGATGACCCCCGGAAGCAAGGGACGTAACCACAGCCTTTCCTGTACTTTACGACGTGTGACATTATAAACAAATGTAGCTAGTTGTTTTTCAATGATACTACCAATGTGACGACGAACTAAATTGTTATACTCGGATTTTTAAAGAAAAATAGAATTAGCAATTATTTCTTATCTTTCCTAGCGACTTGGTTGCTCCAATATTATGACATCATTCAATATAATGACATCATAGGCAATGAACGCTATTGATGTTTTGTGTGTGTGTGTGTGTGTGTGTGTGTGTGTGTGTGTGTGTGTGTGTGTGCTCGCGCGCGCGCGCGCGTGCCCCATGCTTCATATGTCACATCTCTCTTCACATTAATCTTTCTGAATGTCAAAATCAGTCTTTTTGCTTTCTTCTTCTGTTTGTATTCAATCTTGCCGGTACTCCATGGTTGTAGACCACCGTGCAGCTGGGCTGTGTGATTTCTTGATTTGGCATGGGGAACACTTAGATCTGAAAAACAGGAAGAAACTTGTTTCATTTGTCTTTTTATTTGTTTGCATATTTATTCATTATGATGATGATGAAGATACTGGCAATGATAACAATAATAAAAAATAATAATAATAACAATAATAATAAATAATTCATACGCCAAGGTCGGTCAAAAATCAGGGAAGTTGACGAAATAGATCCTCTTTTTGTCTCGAGCGTTTCATGGTATTGAAGACACCATGCCCACAATTCGTAATCAGTTGATTATTTCTCAGTCTCCTCTTCTCTCTCACATCAATTATTGACGTGAATCATTATGAAAAATGTTTGTGTTTTTAATGAATCACATCGGAAATTCACAATGCCTTCTATTTTAAAGGCACGACTTACTTAAGTTATCACTACAGTGAAGACACCGTATGAAACGTTCGGGACACTGATCGATCTCCGAGCATATATCGATCATCCATGGATACAATGCAGTAAAAATTGATGTCAGAGACACATTTACATTCTTTCTTCACTGTTGAAACGGGTTGTATTGATTTCGGTCATGTAGGCCTACGTAGGAAATAATTGTGAACGATCTACCAGTCTGAACTCATGTCACAAATCTAGCTACAAAAATCGCTCATTTTTCCAAGAAAAAGTGCTGTGGAGTACAAAAAATGAAACACACACACTTTTTTTCATTTTCTTCAATTACTGGAACATTTTACAAACGAAATATAACAATATCGTAGGATTTCTTTTTCAAAAAACAGTTTATATTGGCTTCTTTAAAGCAGTGGTACCAACTGACCAGTCTTCAGGAGAATGACCCATGTATGTATATATGTGTATATATATGTGTGTGTGTGTATGTGTATATATATACATACATATATATATGTAGGCCTATATGTGTATCTATCTATCTATATACATACACACAGACACATACACACAGACACACACAGACACACACACACACACACACACACACACACACACACACACACACACACACACACACACACATTACACAAACATTCGTCTAATATCACTCATAGTGAAAAGGCATTAAATCAAAGAACGAACGAACATACAAACATCTTGCCTGCACGCCCACCTGAGCTGCAGATTATGCAACAGCAGGATGGAATGCGTACAGCTTGTCTTAAAGCTTGTCTTACAGCTCCAGTTGTCTATTCATGCTTCACTGGGAGTCCGGAACGTGTTGTGTGCACTGAGTCTCGATCTCACCCAGTTTGGAGAATGGCGCAATACATACATGTACATGGTTTATGATTACACAAACTGCATTCTGCATCAAGTCTTCAGTGCCGTCACTGTGGGAGATTAGACTTTTGTTATGCTTTTGTGTCATGTTACGAAACCACAGTTAAATGTGCGGTTTTTTTTCTCCCCCCAAACCTCCTCGTCCTTCTCTCCTCTACCGACACCTCCTCCCCCCCCCCCCAACATAAAAAAATCAAATACAGCGAAGATCATATGAACAAGATAAATGAAATATACTTACACACAGTAACAACAACAACAAGAACAACAAAAATCA
>CM060305.1:170759994-170779994 GCA_030674185.1 Monoplex corrugatus
AGATTCCATGATGACAGTGTGAGTTATTAGGCTGTTCAATACTCAGATTCCATGATGACAGTGTGAGTTATTAGGCTGTTCAATACTCAGATTCCATGATGACAGTGTGAGTTATTAGGCTGTTCAATACTCAGATTCCATGATGACAGTGTGAGTTATTAGGCTGTTCAATACTCAGATTCCATGATGACAGTGTGAGTTATTAGGCTGTTCAATACTCAGATTCCATGATGGCAGTGTGAGTTATTAGGCTGTTCAATACTCAGATTCCATGATGACAGTGTGAGTTATTAGGCTGTTCAATACTCAGATTCCATGATGACAGTGTGAGTTATTAGGCTGTTCAATACTCAGATTCCATGATGGCAGTGTGAGTTATTAGGCTGTTCAATACTCAGATTCCATGATGACAGTGTGAGTTATTAGGCTGTTCAATACTCAGATTCCATGATGACAGTGTGAGTTATTAGGCTGTTCAATACTCAGATTCCATGATGACAGTGTGAGTTATTAGGCTGTTCAATACTCAGATTCCATGATGCAGTGTGAGTTATTAGGCTGTTCAATACTCAGATTCCATGATGGCAGTGTGAGTTATTAGGCTGTTCAATACTCAGATTCCATGATGACAATGTGAGTTATTAGGCTGTTCAATACTCAGATTCCATGATGACAGTGTGAGTTATTAGGCTGTTCAATACTCAGATTCCATGATGACAGTGTGAGTTATTAGGCTGTTCAAAGTCATTATGTAAGAAAAAGTTGTATTTATTACGTCTTTGGTTGCTCTCTGGTTTGTGGTGTGTGTGTGTGTGTGTGTGTGTGTGTGTGTGTGTGTGTGTGTGTGTGTGTGTGTGTGTTTGTGTTTGTGTGTGTGTCTGTGTATGTTTGTGTATGTATGTGTTAGTTGTGTATACGTGTGTGTGTATGTGTGTGTTAGTGTGTGTTAGTGTGTGTGTGTGTGTGTGTGTGTGTGTGTGTGTGTGTGTGCTGGTGTGTCAGTGTGTGTGTGTGTGCGCACGCGCTTATGTGTATATATGTGTATGTGGGACCTAAATGTGGACACGATTTTCTCAGCTCTTTATGAGCGGATCTGTACCAAATTCAGTGAAAACTATTGTCTGTTTAGGAGTCGCAAAAGCACTAAAAGAAATTACAAAGTAAAACTGAAAAGTCGAGGTACCATGAAACGCCCCTCCCCCCATTTTTGTCTCTCGAAAATCAGCACTTTTTGAAGACGGTGTATGAACAGCACTTTCTCAAGAATTTCTAAAAATGATTAAAAAATATATTTCCGCTACTATGACAGTCTACCAGTATCTTAGGTGCACGTGGTTTTATTTCACCCAAAATGTTTTCAAGGTTACAGTGACCATGAGAAGTAGAAGAAAAATCTGGATTTTCTGTAAAAGGAGATACTCAGAATGGTTTGAACATTATTTTCACCAAAAATGGTTTGATAATTTTTTTTCTTTCATTGTTTGACAAATTACTGGCTTTGTAGGGTACCGTTATTTGTGCAATCTCTGTTTATTTATCATTTACTTCATGATTTTTTTTCAGTATCTTCTTCTTCTCCGTCTACATGCTTTTTTTTCCCCTTTTCATGGCCTGCACTTTCCATGTGACCTCTGATATGTGAGTGGGGGCATTACCTGCATGGCCTGCACTTTCCATGTACACTCTGATATGTGAGTGGGCATTACCTGTATGGCCTGCAGTTTCCATGTGCACTGAGATATGTGAGTGGGCATTACCTGTATGGCCTGCTGTTTCCACGTGCACTGTGATATGTGAGTGGGCATTACCTGTATGGCCTGCACTTTCCATGTACACTCTGATATGTGAGTGGGCATTACCTGCATGGCCTGCTGTTTCCACGTGCACTCTGATATGTGAGTGGGCATTACCTGCATGGCCTGCAGTTTCCATGTGCACTGAGATATGTGAGTGGGCATTACCTGCATGGCCTGCAGTTTCTATGTGCACTCTGATATGTGAGTGGGCATTACCTGCATGGCCTGCAGTTTCCATGTGCACTGAGATATGTGAGTGGGCATTACCTGCATGGCCTGCAGTTTCTATGTGCACTCCGATATGTGAGTGGGCATTACCTGCATGGCCTGCAGTTTCCACGTGCACTCTGATATGTGAGTGGGCATTACCTGCATGGCCTGCAGTTTCCACGTGCACTCTGATATGTGAGTGGGCATTACCTGCATGGCCTGCAGTTTCCATGTACACTCTGATATGTGAGTGGGCATTACCTGCATGGCCTGCTGTTTCCACGTGCACTCTGATATGTGAGTGGGCATTACCTGATGGCCTGCAGTTTCCACGTGCACTCTGATATGTGAGTGGGCATTACCTGCATGGCCTGCAGTTTCCACGTGCACTCTGATATGTGAGTGGGCATTACCTGATGGCCTGCAGTTTCCACGTGCACTCTGATATGTGAGTGGGCATTACCTGCATGGCCTGCTGTTTCCACGTGCACTCTGATATGTGAGTGGGCATTACCTGTCATGGCCTGCAGTTTCCACGTGCACTCTGATATGTGAGTGGGCATTACCTGCATGGCCTGCAGTTTCCACGTGCACTCTGATATGTGAGTGGGCATTACCTGCATGGCCTGCACTTTCCATGTACACTCTGATATGTGAGTGGGCATTACCTGTATGGCCTGCAGTTTCCACGTGCACTCTGATATGTGAGTGGGCATTACCTGCATGGCCTGCAGTTTCCATGTGCACTGAGATATGTGAGTGGGCATTACCTGCATGGCCTGCAGTTTCTATGTGCACTCCGATATGTGAGTGGGCATTACCTGCATGGCCTGCACTTTCCATGTACACATTATATGTGAGTGTGCATACCTGCATGGCACTGCAGTTTCCATGTGCACTCTGATATGTGAGTGGGCATTACCTGCATGGCCTGCAGTTTCCATATGCACTCAGATATGTGAGTGGGCATTACCTGCATGGCCTGCAGTTTCCATATGCACTCAGATATGTGAGTGGGCATTACCTGCATGGCCTGCAGTTTCCATATGCACTCAGATATGTGAGTGGGCATTACCTGCATGGCCTGCAGTTTCCATGTGCACTCTGATATGTGAGTGGGCATTACCTGCATGGCCTGCAGTTTCCATATGCACTCAGATATGTGAGTGGGCATTACCTGCATTACCTGCAGTTTCCATATGCACTCAGATATGTGAGTGGGGGCATTACCTGCATTACCTGCAGTTTCCATATGCACTCAGATATGTGAGTGGGGGCATTACCTGCATGGCCTGCAGTTTCCATGTGCACTCAGATATGTGAGTGGGGGCATTACCTGCATGGCCGTTTATTTACTTTTCCATTAAAACAGTCTTTCTCTGTTTTAGGGAGGTACACATGCTGGGTTTTTCGTGTTTCCATGAGCCACCGATTATCAATATGGCTTGCAGGATCTTTTAAAGTGCATATTTCATGTTATGCATTGTATATATATCAAGGGAGTTCAGACACTAGCAGGTCTGCACTAACGTTGACATGGAAGAAAACAAATCACCATTCTTTACCTTGCAGGCGACACTTGGGCAGGCTCGAATCCAGACCGCCCAGTTGGAAAACCAGCTTCCTAACCGCTGAATTATTTCTCTCCCGTCCGCCCACACCTTAATCTTTACCTGCCTGTGTGTTGAACAGATTCGGCGAGTTCATGACGTCCATGGACCCTCTGGCGTCGGAAGCCTTCCCCAACAACACCATGTGGACCTCTATGAAGGACGGAGTGACGCTCGGCGCTCAAGTCACTGACATGATCAACGGTCGTGGCAACGTTACCACTGCGGAGTTCATGCAGACTGTCACCGCTCTCCTCCAGGACATCGACCACACCTTCGATGGCTCTTCGCCTGAAGTCCGCGATGTGATGAACTCTATCACCATGGTCAACTGGCCTTTGGTCATCAACATGTTAACCCACGCTGGCGAAAACAACCAAACGTGAGTTTACGTTTCCGCTCGTCCTTTCTGTTATCTCCGTTGGACTCCCTCACCCTGTCCACCAGTTTCCTGCAGGAAGCTGGTGGATAGGGGAAGAGAGTCACAGGGTTATGTTTTTGCTTTGCTAGCATGGTTGACAATGAAGGACGCCTGTGGACGGGCTGCGGGAGTCAAAGGGTTAAAACCCAACAGACTGCGTAGAGCCATATCAGGGTCATAACCGTTTCAACTATACACAATACTTCAACAGGAAAAAATAAAAGGGAAAAGAAAGTGCAGTACGCATATCAATGCATTCGTACACATAAGCTATGGAGATGCCCCTGGTGTTGACCACTCCGTCCAATTTATCGCACTGAGGATTTAAAAAAAACACACCTGAATACAAATTTAAACATAACTAAGGACACTATATAAAATCGGGCTTAAATTACCTAAAATTGCTTTCGCACCTCTCATTTCCCTAACGCCAACAATGCACTTAATACATGTACCCAGTTATCAATCCTAGAAGAAAGTCCGTAAGACTTTATTGAACACATACAGGAGAATGGACCAGTAAGGCAGAAAATAACAGGAAGAATGACAGAAAGCAAAGGAACAAGACAGAAACAAAGAGAGTGACAGAAAAGAGGATATTTCTAGCACAGAATTTCCAGAAGGTGGGGATACTATTCATACTGAAAGAGCCCCTGGTATTCACACGATAGCACAGCAGAAACTGTAACCCTTTCACTCCCACATCGTATTCACTAGCGGCAACAACCTGGTGGAAATGGTAAAGAAGTGAAAGGGTAAAGTGTTTTTTTTTTCTTCTCAATTCGTGGACAAAGGGAGGGAGACAAAGAGTTAAAGCTTTGCGCTTGGTGGACAGGGTGAGGGAGTAAAAAGGTTAAGTTTTTGCATCTTGTGGATAAGTTGAGAGACGAAAGGTTATGTTTCTGCACTCAATGACTACAGTGGAGGATTGCAAGGGCTATGTTTGGCACCTGATGGTCAGTGTGACGTGTGTTGACAGTAAACAGCGTGCGGATAGCAGCACGGCATGATATTCGTTTAAATGATAACTGATTGCTGTTCACTGTGAAATGTATATATATATAGACAGTTGAGAATCAGACAGTGAGGAGTAAAGACGAAGAAGCATTGCCCTGTCTTCCGAGTTGGCTGTAGAAAGAACGAAACATGGTGTCAGAAGTGGGATTACGAACTCCAACAAAAATCCAGAATATTGAAGACTAAAGTTGAACCATGGAAGATGAACAAGATGAGAGAAGAGCCAGTCGACGACATGCCATGATTCCCTTGCCTCCTAAACTTGATGTGAATGGAGGAAACCTGCAGAGCAGCTGGAGGAAATTCAAGAGGCTTTGGGACAGCTATGAAATTGTGACAACACAGACAGAAGAAGACTCAACATACAGAACAGCAGTTTTTCTTTCTTGCATCGGGCTGGATGCTATGGACATCTATGAAGGATTGGCATTTGCTAATGAAGCTGAAAGATATGACATTGACACTGTTCTCCAGAAATTCGAAGAATACTGTGTGGGTTCAACCAATGAAACTTACGAAGCATTCAGATTCAACTGCAGACATCAAGCAGCAGGAGAATCTATCGAACAGTTTGTAGCAGAACTGCGGAGACTGATCAAGACCTGTAACTATGGTACACTGGAAGACAGACTGTTGAGAGATCAAATCATACTGGGTGTACATGACGAGACTCTGCGATCAAAATTACTGGAAGTGCAACAGCTGACACTGACTGCATGTATTGATATGTGCAGAGCGCATGAATCAAGTCAACATCAAACCGTCCAAATGATGAGAAAAACTCAGGACACGCAGGAAGTCCAAGCTTTCAAAGAAAAGAAGACAGCAAAGCAGTATAGCAAAGGAAACAAACCAGAATACAGAGAGAAATGCGGATATTGTGGTGGAAAGCACCCAAGAGCAAAAGAGAAATGTCCAGCATTTGGAAGAAAATGCAAAGCTTGTGGAGGAAATAATCACTTTGGTTCATGCTGCAGAACACCAAGAAAAATCAAAAGAAAACAAGAGTTCGGCACTTCGAAGAAGAAGAGACCGACACTGAAAGCGATAATGAAATCCTCTGGATCGAAGACAAAACCAGAAAAAATGAGAGAAACATACGAGCAAAAATGCTGATAAATGAGATGCCGGTAAGATTTCTTCTTGACACAGGTGCAACAACAAACGTGATGTCTGAGAGCCTGTACAGAGAAGTCACAGGAGATGAAAGAAATTCTGACCTGCAAGAGACAAAGAAGAATCTGGTGATGTTCAACGGAACAGAAATGAAGCCTGTAGGGGAGATAGTGCTGCGAGTGAAAAACCCCAAGAACAGAAGGAAATACAAAGTCAACTTCGCGATCACCAAAACGGACTGTAAGCCAGTACTGGGACTGAAAGCTGTACAGCACATGCAATTGTTGACGATCAATGAAGAGAACATTGCAACGATAGCGGCGAATCAGAAAGAGGAGGAAAATGCAAAAGATATGCTCACAAAGTACAACGATGTCTTTGAAGGAGAAGGAAAACTAGAAGGAAAATTACACCTAGAAACAGACCCCAGTATTGCTCCAGTGAAGATGCCTTGCAGAAAGTGGCCGATAGCAGTGCAAGAGAAAGTGAAGGACGAGCTGAAGAGATTGAAAAAAACTGGACGTGGTCACTAAAGTAGACACGCCAACGGAGTGGATAAGCAGTTTGGTCGTAACAACAAAGAGCAATGGGAAAGTCAGACTGTGCATCGACCCTAAGCCACTGAACAAAGCCCTCAGGAGAAACGAGTATCCCATGCCAACCATTGATGACGTACTGCCTCTCCTCAAAGATGCAAAATACTTCACACACCTGGACGCGAAAAACGGCTTTTGGCACGTTGAACTGGACGAAGACAGCAGCTACCTGACAACATTTGAGACGCCTTTTGGCAAATACCGATGGAAACGAATGCCCTTTGGAATTTCACCAGCACCAGAAGAATTCCAGAGGAGGATTGACATCGCTCTGGCAGGACTGCCAGGCGTGGTGGCGGTTCATGATGACATCTTTGTTTTTGGCAGAGGACCAACCGACGAAGCAGGAGCACAAGTTCATGATATCAACCTGAACCGTTTGCTACAACGATGCCGAGAGACTGGAATCAAACTCAACAAGGAGAAGGTTGAGATGAAACCAACAGAGATATCATATTTGGGACACATCTTCTCAAGAGAAGGCTTGAAAGCCGACCCAAAGAAATTGGACGCTGTCCAACAACTCCCAGTGCCAGAAGACAAAGCAGCTGTGCAGAGACTACTCGGTGTAGTCGGATACTTCAGAAATTTGCACCGAACCTGTCTGAGGCAGCAGCACCACTCAGAGAACTGGTCAAAAAAGACGTCCACTTCAGATGGGATGAAGACGTCCACGGAGAAACCCTGAAGAAAGTGAAGAAGATACTCTCTGAGCCACCGGTACTTCGCTACTTTGACTCTTCAGGAAAGCGTACAACCACCCTTCAGTGTGATGCTTCACAGTTTGGACTTGGAGCTTGTCTCATGCAGGATGGTCAACCGATTCAGTACGCATCACGAGCCTTGACCGAGACAGAAAAAAAGCTATGCTCAAATAGAAAAGGAGATGTTGGCAATACTTTTCGGTCTGAAAAGGTTTGAGAGATACGTCTATGGAAGAGACATCCTGGTGGAGACCGACCACAAACCACTAGAGACCATTCACAAGAAGAGCCTGCTCTCAGCACCTAAGAGGATTCAGAGGATGCTACTCAGAACTCAGAAGTTCAGGTACACGGTAGTGTACAAGCGTGGATCTGAGATGCACCTGGCTGACACCCTCAGCAGAGCAGTCTGTGGAAAAGCGGAACAGCAAGTCACCCACAAGGAAGCCGTTTTCCTCACAGACCTGGAGAAAACAGACTCGTTACAAGAACTGGCCATCAGCCAAGAGAGACTGAACAGTCTGCAGCAAGCAACTCAGGAAGATGTAACCATGAAAACCCTGAAAGCTGTCATTCTTCAAGGCTGGCCAGAGGAGAAACAACAACTTTCATTACAGTTACAAGATTACTTTCCTTTCAGGGAGGAACTGTCAGTCCACAACGGACTTGTCTTCAAAAGCCACAGAGTAATTGTACCTGAAAGCGAAAGAGCAGACATTCTTGAGAAACTTCATGCAAGCCACTCAGGAATTCAGAGCTGCATAAGAAGAGCACGTGAGATAGTCTACTGGCCCAGGATGAACATGGACATTGAAGATTTTGTCAAAACATGCAGCGCCTGTAACACATACCAACGTGGTCAGCAGAAGGAACCACTTATCAGTACAGAGATCCCTGACCTGCCCTGGCAACACATCGCTTGTGACATCTTTGAACATAATGGCAACGAATACCTGGTCACGGTCGATCACTACTCTGATTTCTTTGAGATTGATCGGTTACAAACAAGAGAATCCAAAGAGGTCATCATCTGTCTGAAGAGACACTTGGCAAGACACGGAATACCAGAACGCCTGACAACAGACTGTGGAACTCAATTCACATCAAACCAGTTTGGAAAGTTCAGAAAAACACATGGGTTTGAACACGTAACAAGCTCACCACACTACCCTCAGTCCAATGGAAAAGCAGAGAGCGCGGTGAAGGCTGCAAAGACGTGCATGAAGAAAGCAGAACACAACAATCAAGATCCCTTCCTCGCTTTACTTGAGCTGAGAAACATCCCGACAGAGACTGTAAACAGTTCGCCTGCTCAGAGATTGTTCGGCAGAAGAACACGAACACAAGTGCCGACGTCAAAGACATTACTCCTACCTACAGTTGTACCAATCAAGAAAGAACTTGAGAAAAGGAAACTGAAGCAAGCGCACTACTACAACAGAAGCGCAGTAGAGCTGACAGAACTGAGTCCGGGACAGATTGTGAAATTCCAACCTCCAGGATCCAAAATGTGGATCAGCGCCAAAGTAGACCAACAGGTGAACATCCGGTCATACAACATTCGCACAGAGGACGGACGTCAGTACAGAAGGAATCGTCGTCAGCTACGACACACAACAGAAACGGAGCTTCAGCAGACAATCAACCCTCAACGACTTGTCCAGAGAAGGATGATTTCTGGAAGACATCAGGAAAGCGACACATCAGGCAAGCAACAGCAAATCATCATTCCATCAAAACAGATGCTGGAAGATAACAAGAAAACTGGAACTGGAACAGATGTCAGGACGCCAGCATCGTCTGTCCGTGAGAACTCATCTGATCAGTCACCAGTCATCAAAGTGTCTGAGACAACAAGCATCAAGGAGCCAGATGAAGTTATCAAACAAACGAGGACAGGACAACCCGAACCAGTTAGTTCTCCTTACAGAACAAGATCTGGAAGACAAAGCAAAAGGCCAGATTTCCTGAAATATGAATGAAACTGAAGACTCTACAACAATCAGATAAACTGAAAGCATTGCGAAATATGGACATGATGATGATGGATAGTATAATGATCAGAGATAAAATGAGGTGAATGAATGATTGGGCCCTGTGCGTGAGAATGAGTGTTTGTTAAGTTAATGCTGTGATAAAGGTGGGAAACACATTTATTTCGTATGGACTGAAAGATAGGAAAAATGATTAATTGATTTTGTTTCCTTTAAAGAAAGGGAGATGTGACGTGTGTTGACAGTAAACAGCGTGCGGATAGCAGCACGGCATGATATTCGTTTAAATGATAACTGATTGCTGTTCACTGTGAAATGTATATATATATATATAGAAGTTGAGAATCAGACAGTGAGGAGTAAAGACGAAGAAGCATTGCCCTGTCTTCCGAGTTGGCTGTAGAAAGAACGAAACAGTCAGGGTGAGGGACAGAAAGTTACATTTTTGTACCCAATGGACAAAGTACAGGACTGAAAGTGTTAGACTTTTGCATCTGGTGGCCATGATAGGGGGTGAAAGGGTGAGGGTTAAGAGCTATGAAATAATAACAATAACAACAACAAGAACAACAATAATGATGACAATAATGATGATAATAATAATGATATAATAATGATAATAATGAAAGTACTGATGATGATAATACAGCAATAATAATAATAATAATAATAATGATAATAATAATAAGAAATCCCTAACAACGACCAAATCTACAGGGCACAAAGCACACACAAACTAGGAGGGAGAAGTCAGGAGGGGAGTATGACGTGTGACCTCTGACCCAGGCCGCCATTCTCCCCCTGTCTCTCTCTGTCACTCTGTCTGTCTGTCTCTCTCTCTCTCTCTCTCTCACACATGAAAATTAGCGCCTGTCATGTCTTGTTATATTAAATACTTGTGCTGATTCTGTTTTTGTGGTTTTTTTGGTTCATATCTGCTTGAACGCTGGCATTCGTTTTGAATAAGCTTCCATTGGAAGTGTAAAGGCGTGATCACTCAGCTGTCAGTCCTGTGTTAACTTCAGACGAACATGCTGTCAATGTGTTCAGGGCTCTGAAGCTGGGGATGGAGGAGCTACAGAGGATGGTGGAGAAGAGCTCGTTGTGGGGAAACGTGTCCAACATTCTGCCTGTTGCCAACGACATCCTTCATTCCCTCAACCTCCTCATGGACGAAACTCTTGGTGAGAACTCTGTGTGTGTGTGTGTGTGTGTGTGTGTGTGTGTGTGTGTGTGTGTGTGTGTGTGTGTGTGTGTGTGTGTGTGTGTGTGTGTGTGGTTGTGTGTGTGTGTGTGTGTGTGTGTGTGTGTGTGTGTTTGTGAGTGTGTGTGTGTGTGTGTAAGAGAGAGAGAGAGAGAGTGTGTGTGTGTGTGTGTGTGTGTGTGTGTGTGTTGTACTGCGTTGTACTTGTGTGTGTGTGTATGTGTGTGTGTTGTGTGTGTGTGTTTGTGTTGTGTGTGTGTGTGTGTGTTTGTGTGTGTGTGTGTGTATGTGTGTGTGTATGTGTGTGTATGTATTTGTGTGAGTGTGTGTATATGTTTGTGAGTGTGTGTGTATGTGTGTTTGGTGGGATATGACTTCAATTTTCTTAGCCCTGATATGGCTCTACGCAGTCGGCTGGGCTTTAAACAACAATAACAATAACTTCAATTTTCTGCAATTTTCCAACGTAATCCGCCATTCCATTCACCTACTTTTGAAAGATACTCTCCCAATGGAGTCGAGAGCGTATGGGCACCATTATCATCAGAACACCATGAAGATGGATCAGGCACATTATCATAAATGAGCATCACATTATCCTGACCGCCCTTCACAGGACACCTCTTGTGTATATCATACTGGAACAGATCACAACCAGTAGGCATCCTGTTTAACCTTGTGTATATCATACTGGAACAGATCACAACCAGTAGGCACTCTGTTTAACCTTGTGTATATCATACTGGAACAGATCACAACCAGTAGGCACTCTGTTTAACCTTGTGTATATCATACTGGAACAGATCACAACCAGTAGGCACTCTGTTTAACCTTGTGTATATCATACTGGAACAGATCACAACCAGTAGGCACCTTGTGTATATCATACTGGAACAGATCACAACCAGTAGGCACCTTGTGTATATCATACTGGAACTGATCACAACCAGTAGGCATTCTGTTTAACCTTGTGTATATCACACTGGAACAGATCACAACCAGTAGGCATCCTGTTTAACCTTGTGTATATCATACTGGAACAGATCACAACCAGTAGGCATCCTGTTTAACCTTGTGTATATCATACTGGAACAGATCACAACCAGTAGGCATCTTGTGTATATCATACTGGAACAGATCACAACCAGTAGGCACCTTGTGTATATCATACTGGAACAGATCACAACCAGTAGGTATCCTGTTTAACCTTGTGTATATCATACTGGAACAGATCACAACCAGTAGACATCCTGTTTAACCTTGTGTATATCATACTGGAACAGATCACAGCCAGTAGGCATCCTGTTTAACCTTGTGTATATCATACTGGAACAGATCACAACCAGTAGGCATCTTGTGTATATCATACTGGAACAGATCACAACCAGTAGGCATCCTGTTTAACCTTGTGTATATCATACTGGAACAGATCACAACCAGTAGACATCCTGTTTAACCTTGTGTATATCATACTGGAACAGATCACAGCCAGTAGGCATCCTGTTTAACCTTGTGTATATCACACTGGAACAGATCACAACCAGTAGGCATCCTGTTTAACCTTGTGTATATCACACTGGAACAGATCACAGCCAGTAGGCATCCTGTTTAACCTTGTGTATATCACACTGGAACAGATCACAGCCAGTAGGCATCCTGTTTAACCTTGTGTATATCATACTGGAACAGATCACAGCCAGTAGGCATCCTGTTTAACCTTGTGTATATCATACTGGAACAGATCACAGCCAGTAGGCATCCTGTTTAACCTTGTGTATATCATACTGGAACAGATCACAGCCAGTAGGCATCCTGTTTAACCTTGTGTATATCATACTGGAACAGACCACAGCCAGTAGACATCCTGTTTAACCTTGTGTATATCATTGGAACTGATCACAGCCAGTAGGCATTCTGTTTAACCTTGTGTATATCGTTTTCAGAGGCACGTGACCAGCTTCTACACCTCAAGATGGGTGGAGGTGCCATGAAACAAATGTTGGACCAGCTGTTGTCAAGAGGTCCCAACGTCACCTTGGCCGTTCTCAAGGCATTCACACACCCAGACACACTCGCTGTAAGTTCCTACGTTTTTGATGTTTGTTGTATTTTTCCCCCAAGAAAGGCCAGCCTGTATTCTTTACCATACCTGTGGACTCACAATCTGATGTCTGGTGTATTTTTTCCACAAGAAAGGCCAGCCTGTATTCTTTACCATACCTGTGGACTCACAATCTGATGTCTGGTGTATTCTTTACCATACCTGTGGACTCACAATCTGATGTCTGGTGTATTTTTTCCCCAAGAAAGGCCAGCCTGTATTCTTTACCATACCTGTGGACTCACAATCTGATGTCTGGTGTATTTTTCCCCCAAGAAAGGCCAGCCTGTATTCTTTACCATACCTGTGGACTCACAATCTGATGTCTGGTGTATTTTTCCCCCAAGAAAGGCCAGCCTGTATTCTTTACCATACCTGTGGACTCACAATCTGATGTCTGGTGTATTTTCCCCCAAGAAAGGCCAGCCTGTATTCTTTACCATACCTGT
Organism: Monoplex corrugatus; assembly: GCA_030674185.1. Taxonomy (NCBI): domain Eukaryota; kingdom Metazoa; phylum Mollusca; class Gastropoda; order Littorinimorpha; family Ranellidae; genus Monoplex; species Monoplex corrugatus. The sequence continues at coordinate 170,773,213 of CM060305.1, forward strand.
GGACTCAAAATCTGATGTCTGGTGTATTCTTTACCATACCTGTGGACTCACAATCTGATGTCTGGTGTATTTTTTCCACAAGAAAGGCCAGCCTGTATTCTTTGCCATACCTGTGGACTCACAATCTGATGTCTGGTGTATTTTTTCCACAAGAAAGGCCAGCCTGTATTCTTTGCCATACCTGTGGACTCACAATCTGATGTCTGGTGTATTTTTTCCACAAGAAAGGCCAGCCTGTATTCTTTGCCATACCTGTGGACTCACAATCTGATGTCTGGTGTATTTTTTCCACAAGAAAGGCCAGCCTGTATTCTTTGCCATACCTGTGGACTCACAATCTGATGTCTGGTGTATTTTTCCCCAAGAAAGGTCAGCCTGTATTCTTTACCATACCTGTGGACTCACAATCTGATGTCTGGTGTATTTTTCCCCAAGAAAGGCCAGCCTGTATTCTTTACCATACCTGTGGACTCACAATCTGATGTCTGGTGTATTTTTCCCCCAAGAAAGGTCAGCCTGTATTCTTTACCATACCTGTGGACTCACAATCTGATGTCTGGTGTATTTTTCCCCCAAGAAAGGCCAGCCTGTATTCTTTACCATACCTGTGGACTCACAATCTGATGTCTGGTGTATTTTTCCCACAAGAAAGGTCAGCCTGTATTCTTTACCATACCTGTGGACTCACAATCTGATGTCTGGTGTATTTTTCCCACAAGAAAGGTCAGCCTGTATTCTTTACCATACCTGTGAACTCACAATCTGATGTTTGTTGTATTTTTCCCCCAAGAAAGGCCAGCCTGTATTCTTTACCATACCTGTGGACTGACAATCTGATGTCTGGTGTTTTTTTTCCACAAGAAAGGCCAGCCTGTATTCTTTACCATACCTGTGAATTCAGAATCTGATGTCTTGTGATTAACCCCAGCCGACAACATAGCCTATAAACTTGTCTTTTTGCTGTCCGTCTGAACTCTCCAATCATTCTCGTGATGTCAGCTAAGTGTGTCATGGACCCTGTGTCACCTCGTCTCCCTCCATTTCAAGACCTTGCCAGCACACAAGCCTTTCGCAGGCTCAAGGAGTCTGACAGATACAGATGGCAGGTTGGTATGGTGCATATGGAATTGCTAGAGCGAGATGAATCCCTCTTGAATAAACTCCAAGTAATCTACTACATCAATAAAGTATCTGTATCACCATCTCAATTAAAAAGCCTCCACCAAAGCAACAACAGCAACAACAACGACGACGACATGAACAAGAACGCCCAAGCAATCTGAGTGAATAGTAACAACACTTATCACTCATTAGATTATACAGGGGGGTGCAAAAGTAGGTATACAATAAGTATCACATCATTATTATAATCATTATATTATAATATTATAATGCTTAATTCCACTCTCGATTAGAGGAGTGTGTGAATACCGACAGCAAGCAGTTTGAGTATCTGAGGGATTCAGGCTGTGCTTGTTATTACATGTATATACAATATTCATTTGTTTGTATAATAAATACAATGAGTATTGTACGTGTTTTCTTTTTTCATAACTGTATACCTACTTTTGCACCCCCCTGTATTACACAACTGCAGATCAAGTGGTTTGGTTACTTGACCAAAATGCCAGTCAGTCAGTCAGACAGTCCTTCGAGTTTACCACACAAGATGCTGGGGTCAGAAGAAGAGCAACAGTGACGCTGGATAGTGGGAGAGGCAGACATAGTCCGTACCTACAACATGACTTTACGCCAGATTTCCCGTCTGGCTGTAGCCATAAAGTGTATCTCCCAATGACACCTTCGTACAAAAGCGGATGTAAGAACGTAGGGCCGAAAATAGCAAATGCACTATGTACTTGCAAGTGTGCAGAGATTCTTCCGCCCGGCGATCTAGTGACGGATTTAAAAGCTTCAGGAGACAACACAGCATTTCAGATTTACGTGTTAGCGATTTTGATGGACTATAACCTGTTTCTTTACATTAAAGCACGTTCGTAGCTGACATATCGTACACCTGTTCTCAGATGCTGCTTACTGATGGTTGGAAGTACTCCGCCAGTTGTGCTGACGTCATCTGGGCCATTCGTGACGACATCGGACACACGGTAGCAGACGACTTGAACAAGACGCTGTGTTACGGCGACATGTCCAACGGCATTAGTTCGTTTCTGGGTGACTTTAACGTCAAAAACATCAGTGCATCCGTGAGTAGGCCTATTCTGTGTCTGTCTGTCCTTCGCCACACTCACGCCTTTTAGTGTAATAAACACTCAATTACTCGAAGACACACAGAGACACATGAGGGGAGAGACAGTCGAATTGTTGGGACTCTGTGACTGGTCTTTTAATTGGAAGCTCTGAGTTTTCTTGCTGCAAACTCACACACACACACACACACACACACACACCAACACACAACACACACACACACACAACAACACACAACACACACACACACACACACACTATCAACACACCACACACCACACACACACAGCACACACACACACACACACATACACTACACACATCACACACACACATACATACACCACACACATACACACACACACAACACACAACACACATACACACACATACACACCAAAACATAACACATACACACACACATACACACACACACATACACACACACATACACACACACATACACACACAACACACATACACACACCTACCACACACACATACACACACACACACATACACATCACATACACACACACATACACACACATACACACACACACGCACACACACATATGCACACACACATACACACACACACATACACACATACACACACACAACAACACCAACACACATACACACACACACATACACACACACATACACACACACACACACACACATACACACACAACACACACACACACACACACCACACAACAACACACACACACACTGGCTGACAGAAATCTCACACTGACATGAACACATACATACGCACAATTGATTTTTCACTTCCAAGACTAATTTTTTCTACCGTTATTTGATTATTCATCATTATCATCATCATCATTATTAATATTATCATCATTATCATCATCATCATCATCAGTAGTAGTAGTAGTAGTAGTTGTAATAGTTTCATACTATCATTCTCATCATAATCATTTTCATCATCATCATTATTTTATCATATCATTGTTCTAATCATTATTACTGTTATGACCATAATAAATAGCAATTGTCAGAAACTATATTGATTTAATTTTGTATATAGATCTCTTTATCCAGATGGAGAAAACCATTTCCAGCATGGTACAGTCTTCTTCAGCGATTATCATTATTATTATTGTTCTTGTCGTCGTCATCATCATCATCATCATCATCATCATCATCATCATCGTTGTTGTTATTATTATTATTAATATTATTATTAGTGTTACTGTTATTATTATCATCATTAGTATTATTACTAATATATTTTCAATGTTGTATTATTATTACCACCACCACCATCACCACCACCACCACCATCATCATTATTATTACTAATATATTTTCAATGTTGTATTATTACCACCACCACCACCATCATCATCATCATCATCATCATCATCATCATCATCATCATCATCATCATCATCATCATTTTCATTGCTATTATTGTCATTACCATTATAAATATCAATTCTCAACAATAACAATATCCTTTTAATTATGCACACATCTCGTCACCCAGCTGGAGAAGACCATTTCCAGCCTGGTACACATGTTCACGGGCAACATGATGACGGTGCCTGTGGACACCGGCCTGCCAGCTCTGGTGGACGAGATCCAGATGATGGTGCGTAATCTGGAACGGATGGGCAACACCACGGCTTCATCGTGGATGGAGCTGTTTTCACTCAAAGACGTCCTGACTGACCTGATGTACAACCATTCACGAGATTGGGAACCTGTCCTTGACATGCTGAATGAGAACTATCTCGGTTCAGGGTGTGTGTGTGTGTGTGTGTGTGTGTGTGTGTGTGTGTGTGTGTGTGTGTGTGTGTGTGTGTGTGTGTGAGAGAGAGAGAGAGAGAGAGAGAGAGAGAGAGAGAGAGTGTGTGTGTGTGGCTGAATAAGTGTGCATGCATACTCATGAGTGTCGATATATGTGTCATTGTGTTTCTGTGTGTGTGCGCGCGCGCGTGTGTGTGTATTTGTGTGTGAGTTTGTGTGTATGTGTGTGTATGTATGTGTGTGTGTGTGGTCTGTGTGTGTGTGTCAGTGTGTGTGATACCAGGGGTTCTTTTAGTATAAACAGTATCTCCGCCACCTGGAAAAATATTCTGTGCAAGAAATTTCCGCTTTTCTGTCACTCTCTTTGTTTCTGCCTAGCTCCTTTGGTTCCTATATATCTCTAACACACACACACACACACACACACACACACACACACACACATACCACACACACACACACACACACACACACACACACACACACACACACACACACACACACACACACACATTCACACACACAGTGCAATTTTTGTCTTCCTCGGTGTTTGTGTCTCTCATTTAGCAATGTTCAAATGTTAGAACGTTTGTTACAGCTTTGATGCAACCTACAAGTTGTATGGTATTAGACACAAATTGCACCAGACACGAGTACTGTAAGAAACCAGTTCTGACATCTGAGCACTGCCAAGTCCTCATACATAACCTGAGGAAGACTGCAAGATGGGATTAAACGTGTGAGTGACAACAAGAAGACCACAGGGAGCACAGGAAACAATCTCCATGCATTCACTGTCTTTTGTTTATCTCTTAGTGTGCTGAGTGTTCTGGAGATGGCAGGCAAGCTAATGAACAGCAACAGTGCTCAGTTTATTTATTTACATATTTGTTCGTATCATGTCTGTCTTCTATTTTGTGAGTAATGGTCCAGGGATGGAGAATGGCTGAAGGAATGAGGGTGATGGAGACACTGTTGAAGCACACATGAACACTGTGTTGGACTGTCTTGGGATGAGTTTCTATCATGTGGTTGTTTTAAGTGTTGGTGCAGTCAGTTCTTACTTCGAAGGGGCAGGATATGTTTCGTGGTTGTTTTTGTTGGCTTCGTGAGATATTGCAGACATTTCCGAAAGACTTGAAGGAGTTAAAGACCGAAACACGTAGATGAGGTGGGCGTCTCCTCTGAAGACTTTCTGCTGTCCAGCTTTCCCCACAGTTTCTTGGTACCAATTTGTTTTAATAACAGACTGACACAAGGATGGACATAGAATCTGTACGCTAGGCAGGACTTCAAGACATCGTCATTGTGTGGGCCTTATGCTCTAGTTTATCCCTGCTCATTTTGGGTCTTGTCCATCACACGGCATTTGGAATCTGTTCTGTTCCAATCGTGAAGACACCCATCTATAGAGAATGAAACTAAACCTGAACCGTTTCATTTAAGAGGCAGTTAGGACGTGACAGGGTGCAATTCCAGTGTGACATGGGTGTTTGTTGTGCAGTGTTATGAGTCTTGTGGGAGCCGCAGGCAAGCTGATGAACGACAGCGACAGTGCCCAGTGGATGCAGGACAACATTGGACCCTACGTACACATGGCCACCACCACCATAAAGAGTGTTTATAACCAATGACAGTCATGCAAGGTATGTAACCATCACCATAAATAGTGTTTATGACCAGATGACAGTCATGCAAGGTATGTCACCACCACCATAAAGAGTGTTTATGACAGATGACTGTCATGCAAGGTATGTCACCATCACCATAAAGAGTGTTTAAACAGATGACTGTCATGCAAGTATGTCACCACCACCATAAAGAGTGTTTATGACCAATGACTGTCATGCAAGGTATGTCACCATCACCATAAAGAGTGTTTATGACCAGATGACTGTCATGCAAGGTATGTCACCATCACCATAAAGAGTGTTTATGACCAGATGACTGTCATGCAAGGTATGTCACATCACCATAAAGAGCGTTATGACCAATGACTGTCATGCAAGGTATGTCACCATCACCATAAAGAGTGTTTATAACCAGATGACTGTCATGCAAGGTATGTCACCATCACCATAAAGAGTGTTTATGACCAGATGACTGTCATGCAAGGTATGTCACCATCACCATAAAGAGTGTTTATGACCAGATGACTGTCATGCAAGGTATGTCACCATCACCATAAAGAGTGTTTATAACCAGATGACTGTCATGCAAGGTATGTCACCATCACCATAAAGAGTGTTTATGACCAGATGACTGTCATGCAAGGTATGTCACCATCAGTGACTTGTACTGTAAACATGTAAGGTTAAGGATTGCTTATAGACTCTTCATTCAGCTAGTAAAATCATCTTAAGACACTGTGAATATTAACATTTACATTTATGATAAGAACTACTGATAAAGAATTGGTAATGTCATCTTAAAGCACTGTGAATATTATATACATTTATGATAAGGACCGATAATAAACGCTTGATTTAGTAGGATCAACTTAAGGCACTGCAAATATTCGACAAACGTTTTAATTTATGTTAAGGACTATCAATAAACTCTTAATTCAGCTGGTGAGATCATCCTAAGGCACAGTGAATATTAATATTGACATTTATGATATTGGTTGTCAGTGAACATTTGATTCAGATAACAAGTCAATATAAAGCATAAGGATACGTTCCAATGTAGATTTTCGTGTAGTACGAGATCACACAACACATTTTCAGTCATTGTGAAAAAAAAAGTTTGTGACATTTTGCAGTTACCACAGAGTCTGAAGACTT
>CM060305.1:170784994-170787494 GCA_030674185.1 Monoplex corrugatus
ATTGTCTTCTGTGTTTGCAGTGTAGTCAACATTGTCTTCTGTGTTTACAGTGTAGTCAACATTGTCTTCTGTGTTTACAGTGTAGTCAACATTGTCTTCTATGTTTACAGTGTAGTCAACATTGTCTTCTGTGTTTACAGTGTAGTCAACATTGTCTTCTGTGTTTACAGTGTAGTCAACATTGTCTTCTGTGTTTACAGTGTAGTCAACATTGTCTTCTATGTTTACAGTGTAGTCAACATTGTCTTCTGTGTTTACAGTGTAGTCAACATTGTCTTCTGTGTTTACAGTGTAGTCAACATTGTCTTCTGTGTTTACAGTGTAGTCAACATTGTCTTCTGTGTTTACAGTGTAGTCAACATTGTCTTCTGTGTTTACAGTGTAGTCAACATTGTCTTCTGTGTTTACAGTGTAGTCAACATTGTCTTCTGTGTTTGCAGTGTAGTCAACATTGTCTTCTATGTTTACAGTGTAGTCAACATTGTCTTCTGTGTTTACAGTGTAGTCAACATTGTCTTCTGTGTTACAGTGTAGTCAACATTGTCTTCTTGTTTGCAGTGTAGTCAACATTGTCTTCTGTGTTTGCAGTGTAGTCAACATTGTCAGACTGAGCTGGAGGAATATGACCAAGGATGAATGCTAGCATCCCTATGACAACTGTCGAGAAATATTATGAACTGAGGGAGTGGAGACGACTGAAACACTACTTCAAGATAGTGGATGATGTCAGCATTATCATCATGGAAAGCTACAAACAGTGTATGTACACAGTCATCATCACATATATTTCTGTTTTATAAGTAATAATAATAATAATAATAATGTTTATTTGTATAGCGCATATTCCATATAAAAACATGCTCACCAGCGCTTTACATTTCGCAAGAAAAGCAAAAGGTGATAAAAAATGTTCACAATTACATACACAATAAGATAACAACAAACATTAAAGCTATACAAGTAAGAAGACACATAAGAAACCACAGAATATTAAAATTTAAACACTGACTTATGTAATGAAGAAAGATTAACAGATTTTTCATATGAATAAAGAGGCATACTGTGTTTATATATTGCTGCGTGTGTGTGCTTGCGTACGTGTGTGCGTGTGTACGTGTGTGTGTGCGTGTGCGTGCGTGTGCGTTGCTGTGTGTCGCGTGTGTGTGTGTGTGAGTGTGTGTGCGTGTGCTACGTTTGCATGCAAGTACATTGTTGATCATGATTTTTCACAAGATTGTGACAAAAAGCATTGTCGTAAGAAAATGTATGATGACCAAAATGTTTGGTCGATGAATGATATTCTCGTATTGTTGATATTATTTCAAGTAACATCACAAACATTTGCTGGAGGTGGTAGCCTATATATAAATAACATAATCTATGGACTGTAATTTTGTCAAGTTTGTAGATTTTTCATATCAGTCTATTTGAACGTTATATTTTGTATGAGCCTATATGAGGATAAATTTTGTTTCTTGTCTTAGCCATTAAAGACAGTTAGGACAAACTCTTCGTCAGGATCCATTTTGGTCGGCACAGACGCTAGCGTTCAGTGTAAGAGAAGGAAATTGTAACCTTTTGGGGACAGATTTATTAAGTTGTGGTTGTTGCTAGATGTTGTCTTCTTCTTGTATCATGATATGAAGTCACACACCATGAAACAAGTCAGGCAGTCAAATGCTGGAATGCCAATATAATCCGCTTGCTTAGGACAGAGGCTGATTGTACATGTAAAGTATTGATCCAGTCCAGGAAGGGGAAATGTGCCTTTTAAGTTAATGTATAACGGGACGTCGGCTGGATGAGTGTTTGTCTCTTTTAACCTTTTTCTTTCATTGATGACAAATCATTACATCTTTCCGTTGGCACAGCCATTGACTTCCAGTTCTTGCACGGGTCAACTTAGCTGCTACAACCATTGTCTTCCAGCCTCCTGTTACATTCAACTTAGATGCTACAACCATTGTCTTCCAGCCTCCTGCTACATTCAACTTAGTTGCTACAAACATTGTCTTCCAGCCTCCTGTTTGAATTCAACTTAGATGCTACAATCATTGTCTTCCAGCCTCCTGTTACATTCAACTTAGATGCTACAACCATTGTCTTCCAGCCTCCTGTTACATTCAACTTAGATGCTACAACCATTGTCTTCCAGCCTCCTGTTTGAATTCAACTTAGATGCTACAACCATTGTCTTCCAGCCTCCTGTTACATTCAACTTAGATGCTACAACCATTGTCTTCCAGCCTCCTGTTTGAATTCAACTTAGATGCTACAACCATTGTCTTCCAGCCTCCTGTTACATTCAACTTAGATGCTACAACCATTGTCTTCCAGCCTCCTGTTTGAATTCAACTTAGATGCTACAACCATTGTCTTCCAGCCTCCTGTTAGATTCAACTTAGTTGCTACAACTATTGTCTTCCAGCCTCCTGTTACATTCAACTTAGATGCTACAACCATTGTCTTCCAGCTTCCTGTTACATTCAACTTAGATGCT
>CM060305.1:170792494-170807494 GCA_030674185.1 Monoplex corrugatus
TTGTGTATGTCAATTTCTAGCATAATGAAACGTAAGGATGAATAACTGAATGAGTCACTAAATGATTAGCATATGTGTGTATGTGTGTGTATGTGTGTGTGTTCTTTTGTTATTTCTTTTAACGTCTATTCACAAACGTGCTTTTAGACGAAAAAAAAAAAAAGACAGAAATAAAAAAAATGTATGTATGCGTGCGTGCATGCATGTCTGTGTGTGTGTGTGTCTGTGTGCGTGTGTGTGCTTCGAGCATGCAAGGTCCTGTACTGGCGTGTGTGTGTATGTGTGTGTGTGTGTGTGCGCGCGCGCGCGTGTGCATGATTTTATATGAATGGTTGAATGAATGAATAGATTAATCAGTGCTTTTATGTGGCTTAATCTTTCCCTGTGTGCTTAATCTTTCATTGTGTACTTAATCTTTTTCTGTGTGCTTAATCTTTCATTGTGTGCTTAATCTTTCCCTGTGTGCTTTTCAGCTTGTCAGCGGCCATACAGGAGTTACAAGACATGCTGTTCAAGGAAATGTTCCAAGACTTCCCGGGCAACACGGAGCTGATCCATATGTTGAGTTCATATAACTTCATCAATCAACAAATCACGGAGTTCATCAATGTTCAGCTCAGATACATGAATTGTAAGTGCATTGTCAGGCTTGTCTTTTCCTGAGAGTGTGTGTTAAACAAAGTAGTTACTTCCCTTACGATTACCCACATTCGCACGGGGACAGGGGTCTTGAGCGGGTTCCGTAGTGTAGTGGTTATCACGCTCACCTCACACGCGAGAGGTCATGGGTTCGATCCCCAGCCCAACCAAATTTTTAGGCTGATAAAATACCAGTATAAAATATGGACTAGGTAAAACATAGTAAAGAAAGCCAGAGCCAAGTCAGCACCTGGACCAAACGGAATACCATACCTGCTCTACAAGAAATGCCCAAAAGTGCTCGAGTGGCTCCACAAGATGATTCGATCAGCATGGAGGAACCAGAAGATCAGCGACCAATGGATGAGAGCTGAAGGAGTGTACATTCCGAAGGAGCAGAACTCCAGCAGCATCAATCAGTTCAGGCCAATATCACTTCTGAACGTCGAGGGGAAAATCTTCTTCTCTGTTATGGCAGCAAGATTGACAAAATACCTGACTGAAAACAAGTATCTGGATATGTCAGTCCAAAAGGGAGGCATACCAGGAATGCCTGGATGCTTGGAACATGCCACGTTGATTTGGGATGCCATCCAAAAAGCAAGAACAGACAAGAGAGACATTGACGTAGTTTGGCTTGATCTGGCGAATGCATATGGATCAGTTCCACACGATATGATCCAGCTGGCTCTTGAAATGTATCACATCCCAGAAAACATCCGAACAATGCTGAGGAAGTATTTCCAAGGGTTCTCAATGCGGTTCTCTACCAAAGAATACACCACGGACTGGATAGACCTAGAGGTGGGCATTGCAATGGGCTGTGCAATCTCTCCCATACTGTTCGTGTTGGCAATGGAAGTCATCTTGAAAGCTGCAATGAAGAGTTCAGGTCCAGTGAATCTGGGAGATGGATACCAGATGCCTCTTCTGAAAGCTTTCATGGATGACACAACAGTCTTGTCCACGGATGAGGAAGAGACACACCAAATCTTAAAGCAGCTGGATGAGCTGGTGGCCTCTTCAAGAATGAGGTTCAAACCTAAGAAATCCCGAAGTCTCTCACTGCGAAAAGGAAAAGTGGCAGATTCAGTCAAATTCATGGTAGCCAACCAAGCCATCCCCACTGTCACAGAAGAGCCAGTAAAAAGTCTCGGAAGATGGTATGATGACTCCCTGAAAGACACACAAAGGGGATGTGAAACCAAGCAAACAGCAGAAGAAGGCCTGATGAAAATAGATAACTGCGGACTGCCAGGCAAATACAAAGTCTGGTGTCTACAGTTCATGCTGATACCAAAGCTGCTGTGGCCACTGCTAATCTATGACATTTGCACCAGCACAGTCGAAGCAATGGAAGCCAAAATCAACAAATACACAAGAAAATGGCTCGGTGTCCCACCTGGTCTCACTGATGTTGCATTCTACTGTCGTCAAGCAATGCTGAAGCTACCTCTCAAATCCATAGTGGAGGAATACAAAGTTGGAAAAGCAAGACTGTTGAGCATGCTGGAGGAATCGGAAGACAATATCGTGAGATCAGTTCATCCAAAGCTGAGAACTGGCAGAAAGTGGAAAGTCCAAGAGGCTGTAAACAATGCCAAGAGAAACCACAGCATCAAAGAAATAATTGGACACACGCAAACCAACAGACAGGGACTGGGAGCAACAAAAATGCAATGGTGGTCCAAAGCCAAAGGGAAGGAAAAAAGAGACATGATCATACAGGAGTTGAAGGAAGAAGAAGATGTCAAAAGAGTGCAGAAGGCAGTCCAGCAAGGTCAACAGGGGCAATGGACAACATGGGACAGTGCACTCCAAAGAAGTCTCAGCTGGAACGATATGTGGCACATGGCTCCTCTAAGGATAAGCTTCCTCCTCAGATCTGTATATGACCTGCTCCCCTCGAATGCAAACTTAGTGAAATGGGGGAAATCAGACGACCCAGCATGTCCGCTCTGTCAGAAGAAACAAACAGTGGAACATGTCCTAAGCTCTTGCAAAGTAGCGCTAGCCCAAGGAAGGTATACATGGAGGCACAACCAAGTTCTGAAAGTGATCACAGACGTGGTTAGCGAAAAAACCATGACCCCAAACGCACCAATTGCTATGACAACGTTCTACAAGCAGGAGGGAAGCAGGTCTGGCCCGAAAGTGCTATGACAACCAGCACATTGCCAAAGGGTCTTCTGGATGGAGCAGTCGACTGGGAGTGTACAGCAGACCTCCCAGAGTGGAGAAATTACCCAGATGTCATCAGCAAGACAGGCATGAGACCAGACATCGCTCTCCACTCTGACTCCTCGAAACAAGTGATTCTGATAGAACTCACTGTGCCATACGAAAGCAGAATGGAAGAAGCACATATCTACAAGACCGAAAAATACGCCGGTCTTGCCAGCACCCTGAAGAAAGCAGATCTGCGGGTCAAAATCTTCGCCATAGAGGTCGGGGCAAGAGGGTTTGTGGGCACCTCCGCTTATGATCTCATGAAACAACTCGCCATTTCTGGGAAGAAGAGGACTAGAGCCCTTAAAGCGATGGCAGAGGCAGCAGAAAGGAGCTCAAGCTGGATCTGGGCAAGGAGGAACCAAAAGTGAACTTCATAAGGATTAAATTCCCTACAGATGATGTGTGCCCCGTTAGCACATTGGTAAAACCGCGTACCGCAGTTCTGAAGCGCAGAATCGCCCAGGTTCGCTCCCCGGCGTGGGAAAAAAAAAAAAAAAAAAAGACAACAGCAGAAGGGCATCCAGGAGTCATGACCTGGATGTGGCCCGGCCCCCCGAGAGTGTAAGGAATTCAGGGCCGAAACACTTGTCTAAAGGGGGTTACTTCTCTGAAGACCTTCTGTTGTCTAGCTCTCCCTAGAGTTTCTTTCTACCTAGTCTAGGTAGTGCCTCAGGACCTGGCCAACTCATGGGTTTATGTGCAGGCTTAAGGCTTGTGCCACGGTCACCATACACGTGGCACCTGTGACGTCAGTGCATATGGAATTCGTTCCGAGCACGGAGACATCATCTTGAGAAACTGAAACTGAAACTGCAGGGAGAGAGAGAGAGAAAGAGGAGAGAGAGAGAGAGAGAGAGAGAGAGAGAGAGATGTGTGTGTGTGTGTATATGTGTGTGTGTGTGTGTGTGTGTGTGTGTGTGTCTGTGTGTCTGTGTGTGAGTGCGTGTGTTATTGTGTGTTATCTTCCCTCCCGTTGGTTTAAGTGTGTGAGTTTTGTCCCGTGTTTGTGTAAGGTGTTCGATACAGATGTTCCAAAGTTGCTTGCCCCTGTTTTTCTGTGTCTGGTTCATACAGCTGGAACAAGCTTCCTCTGCCTATTCGACAGTGGCATACTTTTGACTGCCTTCAAGTCTGTTTTGAAGATACACCTTTTTGTCCAGCGGTGATCCCCCCCCCCCCCCCCTTATGTGCCTACCCTTTCGTCCTACTACTCCCCACTTATCCTGCCCTTCCTGTTTTAATGATAATGATAACGATAAAATTATGATGATAACAATAATGATAATAACAATGATAACAACAATAATGATGATGATAATGAAAATGATGATGATGATGATGATGATGAAGAAGAAGAAGAAGAAGAAGAAGATGATGATGGTGGTGGTGATGATGATGGTGATGATGATGATGATGATGTGATCATGAACACAATAATAATCATCATCATCATCATCATCATTATCGTCGTCGTCGTCGTCGTCGTCGTCATCATCATCATCATCATCTCTATTTGGTTTTGTCAACAGCCACATCAGTGGTTAACGTGCTGGACATGCTGGGTTCTGACGAGCTGAGGAAAGCCGCTCAAGTTCTGCGCTACAGTCCTGAGATCAACCAGATTGGCATCAACACTCTGTACAGAATGATGACTCACCCAGTACAGGTAAGCTCAGGTTGATTGGCATCAACACTCTGTACAGAATGATGACTCACCCAGTACAGGTAAGCTCAGGTTGATTGGCATCAACACTCTTTACAGAATGATGACTCACCTGGTACAGGTAAGCCCACACTTGGTACCAGGCTTGTGTTCATTGTTGTAGTGTGTTGGTGGTTTGTTTGTCTATTCCAGAATTCTGCTGTTTTCTGTTTGTTTTGTTTTTGTCCATCACAGGTAAACCAGCATGTGATACTTGTGGTAATTATTGTGTTCTGTTTATTGATTTCTTGTTGTTTTGTAGACAAAAAATACTGCTGTTGTGTTTGTTAGCTTTTGTTAATGAATTGTGGTATAGTGTAATTTCTTGTAATGTTTGTGTGTTACAGTAATTCATCTGTTTCTTCATGTTATTGTTAATGAACTTTGCAGTTTGATAAGATTTCATAAGTGTTCTGTAAAGATTTCACACACACACACACACACACACACACACACACACACACACACACACACACACACACACACACACACACACACAGAGTTTATTGTGTGTGTATGTGTGTGTGTGTGTGTGTGTGTGTGTGTGTGTGTGTGTGTGTGAGAGAGAGAGAGAGAAGAGAGAGAGAGAGAGAGAGAGAGCATTTTGTGTGCGTATGTGTGTGAATGTATGTATGCATATATGTATGTGTGTTATGTTCGTGTATGTATGTGTGTGAATGTATGTATGCATATATGTATGTGTGTGTTATGTTCGTGTATGTATGTGTGTGAATGTATGTATGCATATATGTATGTGTGTGTTATGTTCGTGTATGTATGTGTACTTTATGTGTGTGTGTGTTTGAGTGTGCATACATGATATATATGTGTTTGAACGTGTTTATGTCTGTGTATGTTTATATGTATGTGTGTGTGTCATGTGTGTATGTGTATGCGTGTGTGTTCACATGTGTCTATGTGCACGTACGTGTGTGTTTTAGCAATTGTCCCCCCATCCAAATCAATATATGAACATTTCCCATTGACCTTTGTATTATAACAGACGTATTCCATGGACCTGACCTCACTGTGCACGAACCAGACCCTCTTCAGACAGGTGGTGGCAGTGAATGACAGTATCATCAGCACTCCACTACTACAGCAAACTGTCTGCAACCTCAATGTCAACACCACTCTCCTCTTACAGCAGCTCAAACAGAACTGGGATGGGTTTTCGGAACTTGTCGATGCAGTAAGTTCTTGACCCTTTTTGTCATGTTTGTTTGTTTATTTGTTTGGTTGGTTGGTGGTTTTGTTTGTTTGTTTTTACTGATCTTGTTCTTCTTTTGTTTTTGATTTTGATTTTTTTGTTTGTTTTTACTGATCTTGTTCTTTTGTTTTTGTTTTTTTTGTTTGTTTCTACTGATCTTGTTCTTTTGTTTTTGTTTTTGATTTTTTTGTTTGTTTTTACTGATCTTGTTCTTTTGTTTTTGTTTTTGATTTTTTTGTTTTTACTGATCTTGTTCTTTTGTTTTTGATTTTGATTTTTTGTTTGTTTTTTACTGATCTTGTTCTTTTGTTTTTGTTTTTTTTTGTTTGTTTTTACTGATCTTGTTCTTCTTTTGTTTTTGTTTTTGATTTTGTTTGTTTGTTTTTACTGATCTTGTTCTTTTGTTTTTGTTTTTGATTTTTTTGTTTGTTTTTACTGATCTTGTTCTTTTGTTTTTGTTTTTGATTTTTTTGTTTGTTTCTACTGATCTTGTTCTTTTGTTTTTGTTTTTGATTTTTTTGTTTGTTTTTACTGATCTTGTTCTTTTGTTTTTGATTTTGATTTTTTTGTTTTTACTGATCTTGTTCTTTTTTTTTTTTTTTTTTTTTTTTTTTTTTACTGATGTTGTTCTTCTTTTGTTTTTGATTTTGATTTTTTTGTTTTTACTGATCTTGTTCTTTTGTTTTTGTTTTTTTTGTTTGTTTTTACTGATGTTGTTCTTCTTTTGTTTTTGTTTTTTTTGTTTGTTTTTACTGATCTTGTTCTTTTGTTTTTGTTTTTTTTGTTTGTTTTTACTGATGTTGTTCTTCTTTTGTTTTTGATTTTTTTGTTTGTTTTTACTGATCTTGTTCTTTTGTTTTTGATTTTGTTTTTTTTGTTTGTTTTTACTGATGTTGTTCTTCTTTTGTTTTTGATTTTTTTGTTTGTTTTTACTGATCTTGTTCTTTTGTTTTTGATTTTGTTTTTTTTTGTTTGTTTTTACTGATGTTGTTCTTCTTTTGTTTTTGATTTTGATTTTGATTTTGTTTGTTTTTACTGATCTTGTTCTTCTTTTGTTTTTGATTTTGATTTTGATTTTGTTTGTTTTTACTGATGTTCTTTTGTTTTTGATTTTGTTTTTTTTGTTTGTTTTTACTGATGTTCTTTTGTTTTTGATTTTGATTTTTTTGTTTGTTTTTACTGATCTTGTTCTTCTTTTGTTTTTGATTTTGATTTTGATTTTGTTTGTTTTTACTGATCTTGTTCTTCTTTTGTTTTTGATTTTGATTTTGATTTTGTTTGTTTTTACTGATCTTCTTTTGTTTTTGATTTTGATTTTTTTGGTTTCTTTTCACTGATCTTGTTCTTCTTTAGTTTTTGATTTTTTTCTGTCTTTTATTTCTCTTCTTTTTTCATTGTTTCATTGTTCTTAGAAATATTTGTGCCTTTCTTTGTTTTTTCCTTGCTTGTTTCCTTTCTTTCTGCCCATCTTTGTTTCATTTTTTTCCTTGTCTAATTTTCTTTCTGTATTAGCTCCCTTCCTGGCTTGGTTGTCAGCATGTTTATGAGTGTGCTTGTGACTCAAAAACATAAACAAAACGTACAGTAAAAGTTCCTTTTTGACATGACATATATCAAAAACATAAACAAAACGTACAGTAAAACTTCCTTTTTGATATGACATATACCAAAAAATACAAGCAAAAGTATACAGTAAAAGTTCCCTTTTGAGTAAACTTAGGAGATAACATTTTATGAATTGTATTTTTCATTTCACGGTTCTTCAGCTATATCAATTTTGTCTTCGCAGTTGGATTTGGTGATGCAGCCTAACGCCACACTGACGGTCAACATGACTGAATATGTAGCCATCTCCATGGAACTCAGCCAGTTAATAAACAGTCTGGTCACACACCCACCCACCTTCACCTTCTTCGACAACGACCGGTGGATGGATATCACTCTCTACGAGGGGCCGTGGAAGACATTCGGGGAGAAGCTGGAGATGTTGTATGAGAAGTTCCAGGACCCAAAGTGAGTAGAGTACAAGTGCGTGTTTGTTGTGTACGAGAGCAGAACGATGACATAAAGACTACACAACTGGCCTCCTTTTGTCCTTTGTCTTCCTCCAAGTGTTTAAGTTTTCTTTACTAGTGCAAACTAAAATATTGGCATACCTTTTGACTGTATGTTTTCTTTACTAGTGCAAACTAAAATAATAACATAACTTTTGACTGTATGTTTTCTTTACTAGTGCAAACTAAAATAATGGCATAACTTTTGACTGTAAGTTTTCTTTACTAGTGCAAACTAAAATAATGGCATAACTTTTGACTATGTTTTCTTTACTAGTGCAAACTAAAATAATGGCATAACTTTTGACTGTAAGTTTTCTTTACTAGTGCAAACTAAAATAATGGCATAACTTTTGACTGTAAGTTTTCTTTACTAGTGCAAACTAAAATAATGGCATAACTTTTGACTGTATGTTTTCTTTACTAGTGCAAACTAAAATAATGGCATAACTTTTGACTGTAAGTTTTCTTTACTTGTACAAACTAAAATAATGGCATAACTTTTGACTGTATGTTTTCTTTACTTGTACGAACTAGAATAATGGCATAACTTGTGACTGTAAGTTTTCTTTACTTGTACGAACTAGAATAATGGCATAACTTTTGACTGTACGTTTTCTTTACTTGTACAAACTAAAATAATGGCATACCTTTTGACTGTACGTTTTCTTTACTTGTACAAACTAAAATAATGGCATACCTTTTGACTGTATGTTTTCTTTACTTGTACAAACTAAAATAATGGCATACCTTTTGACTCCATGTAAGAAGCTGGTGGACAGGGTGGAGGAGTACAGAAGGTTAACTTTTACACCACTATTGTAATCCTACAAGGAGCTGATGGATAGGGTGAGGGGGTGAAATGGTTAATCATTACCCCACTATTGTAATCTTTTGGGAAGTTGGTGGCAGGTTATTTTTTCTGCCTCCAAAAGCGGCAGATTCTTTACTGTGTGTATTTGATGTTGTGAGCATGTGTACAGGCACCAGGTGTTCTCCACGTATAGCGACCTGGGAGATTGGAAAAATCTCAATGTTTTACCCACCAGGCGAAACTCAGGTAGGATCAAACTCAGGCCTTACGATTTGAAACAGGATATGTTGACCACTTGGTTATCGTGACTGTGGAACATAACAAATCAGTATATGACGTCATCTTTTATCGTGTTACTAATAGCAACATCTACGCCAATATTTGGTTACTTAGTGTTACCTTTCAGTATAGGATACAACACTGAAATGAGTTAACCCTTTGATTCCTTGAGCTTATCCATCTGCTTCCTGCAGGTGGAATCTGGTGTATAGGCTCAAGGATGTCAAGAGGGTATAGTGTTATTCTTTTCAGGGCTCTGATGGGCAACATGCAGGCCATGATGATGGCTTACTTAAGCAGCATTGTGGATAGGCTCAATGAATCAAGAGGGTTAATGTTATCTTTTCAGGGCTCTGATGGGCAACATGCAAGCCATGATGATGGCTTACCTAAGCAGCATTGCTGGTGTCCCAGAGATGCAGTCCACCCTGGCGTACATGGATGTCATACTGGACATGATTCAGCTCTACTCCGCTTCTTTCGGTGAGTACAGGGGGGAAGAAGGAAACACTAAGCTTATACAACCCAAATGATGGAAACATTGAGATGGGCAGTGAATAGGTAAGCTTTTAATGTTGCAGGCTGGGTTTGAGTTCCAAACATCAGATCCTGAGCCTTTGGCTCAAAAACGTCTGGTCCACCAAGGGTCGAACCTGCTTCCAAGCGCTCTAATCGACTGAGCTAACGAGGCCTCCAAAAATCTATGAGAAAACGCATGAGAACGATTTAATAGGGTTCAACATTTATCTTTTGATGTTACGGAATGTTAAGCCACTTCATCAAGCAGCCAGTGTTGTCATGGTTCGCCCTTGTTTAATAAGAAATGGACTGTGTATTCAGTTAACTTGAGTTTGGAGTTTGTTCAAGAGGGATTACTGCACTCGGACAATTCCATATGCGCTCCACCCAGCAGTTTTCAAACAGTCACTTGATACTGATACTGCCATACAAGAAATCCTTAATCGTTTGACCCACTCAGCTTGGAAGCTGATGAAAGTTGGTGGAAGAGCTGGATCACTTGGAAGCTGATGAAAGTTGATGGAAGAGCTGGATCACTTGGAAGCTGATGAAAGTTGGTGGAGGAGCTGGATCACTTGGAAGCTGATGAAAGTTGGTGGAAGAGCTGGATCACTTGGAAGCTGATGAAAGTTGGTGGAGGAGCTGGATCACTTAGAAGCTGATGAAAGTTGGTAAAGGAGCTGGATCACTTGGAAGCTGATGAAAGTTGGTGGAGGAGCTGGATCACTTGGAAGCTGATGAAAGCTGGTGGAGGAGCTGGATCACTTGGAAGCTGATGAAAGTTGGTAGAGGAGCTGGATCACTTGGAAGCTGATGAAAGCTGGTGGAGGAGCTGGATCACTTGGAAGCTGATGAAAGCTGGTGGAGGAGCTGGATCACTTGGAAGCTGATAAAAGTTGGTGGAAGAGCTGGATCACATGGAAGCTGATGAAAGTTGGTAGAGGAGCTGGATCACTTGGAAGCTGATGAAAGTTGGTAGAGGAGCTGGATCACTTGGAAGCTGATGAAAGCTGGTGGAGGAGCTGGATCACTTGGAAGCTGATGAAAGTTGGTGGAGGAGCTGGATCACATGGAAGCTGATGAAAGTTGGTAGAGGAGCTGGATCACTTGGAAGCTGATGAAAGCTGGTGGAGGAGCTGGATCACTTGGAAGCTGATGAAAGCTGGTGGAGGAGCTGGATCACTTGGAAGCTGATGAAAGTTGGTAGAGGAGCTGGATCACTTGGAAGCTGATGAAAGTTGGTGGAGGAGCTGGATCACTTGGAAGCTGATAAAAGTTGGTGGAGGAGCTGGATCACTTGGAAGCTGATGAAAGTTGGTGGAGGAGCTGGATCACTTGGAAGCTGATGAAAGCTGGTGGAGGAGCTGGATCACTTGGAAGCTGATGAAAGTTGGTGGAGAAGCTGGATTAAAGGATCAGTGTATAAGTTAATAAGCATGGCTTGTGGATTGCCGACATTCATTGCTGACATGTTTGTGTTAGAATGGATTGGTGTGACCAGGTATAAAGGTTAAGACGTTCAGTAATGACATGAAATGTGTTGGCAAAAATGTCTTTGTTAATTTGTGGGTAAGATTTGTGACGCATATCATCATTAAAATATTTAGTGTATGTGTTTGTAGTTTCTGCATCACGGAGAACCAAACGTAATAATTCTAAGATGGAAAAAGAGAGTGTTGATGAGGATTGACATCATTTTCATTGTATCAAATCTCTTATGATTATTAATTTTTCTACATGGCTGCCGTGGGGTGTCGGGATTTGGGAGGTGATTGTCCGGTCAGTGGTGGGGCATTGTTCCTCTGGGTCCCTTCCAGCACTGTCGGACGTTTCTTATTGACTTGTCAACTTTTTCATTGTTTTGAGCATGTTTTTTTTTCTTTTCAGGCTTTGTTCCCACGTCCATGACAGTTATCCCAACATGAAAACGTTGTATTCTCTGATGGATCATCTTCCGGAACTGTTTGAGATGGTAGCCTACACATCACTGCAAGATCCACAGAAGGTACGTCAGTCCACTGATAGAGATAGATAGAAAGATTGGCAAATCGGCCAGCAAATGGCCTCTCTTAATCTCAGCGTCCATTCCTATTTATCATATCAGATTAACGCCTTTATACCTGAGACAAACAAAGAAAGAAAGAAAGAAAGAAAGAAACAAACAAACAAACAAAAAACGTTGAGACAAATTAAAGATTGTTGCTTGGTCAACTAGATATTGTTGTATGCCCGATAGTTGGTTCCTATTGCAGCCTATATTACTGACAAAAAAATGAACACTTCTCAAGTCTTCGTCTGTTTCGATACTGGACTTTATTTTTAACCCTTAAAGTTCTTTGTGCAGAATGAATGTAAATTGTTTGCTTGTCATCTGTTTTTTTAATAACAGAAATTGTTATAAAAGTGAATAGAAACTAGATAAATGGCACAACAGTGTTACATATCTCTGTATGCTGGCAAGCTGTGAGGCGTAGTGAGGGGATCTTATGACAGAGTGCCGCAGAGCTTGTTACCTATCTCCCTGTCCTTTGTAATGTCAGCTGCATATCTGGCGAGGCTGTGGAAGTGACAGTGGGTTGCTTGAAGGGATCTTAAATTGGGAATTGGAATTCATTTGAAGCATTATGCACAAGGCATGCACGCAAAAGTGTAAGTGTGATGAATACTTTTGTTTGCATGTTTGTATATGTGGTGTGTGTGTGTGTGTGTGTGTGTGTGTATGGTGTGTGTGTGTGTGTGTCTGTGTGTCTGGTTGTGTGTGTGTTGGTTGTGTGTGTGTGTGTGTGTGTGCTGATTTCGTCCACTCTCTATTTTTCTTTGTTTTTCGGTTCTGTATGTTCTGTCTGCTAAAGATGTACACTGTGCAGAGCTCTTGTATTATCAGAAGTGTGATCTCTTATAAATGTTCCATTATGAGTTGGGTTTTTTTTTTTTTTTGAATAGGTTTTGGTTAATTTGATGTGAATTTCTTTTCCCTGCTGTTTTCCCCTTGATGTAGGTATGCTCATGTGCACAGACATGATATCATCTCATCATCATCATCATCATCATCACTCATCATCATCATCATCATCATCATGATGTGCCCTGCCGCATGGCGTTGGCGATCATGGCCCTCCACACGAATCTATCCCTTGTCGCTGCAAGTACATCTCCCACCCTCTCTGTCCTCAGTCACCCTGCAAGTCCGTCCAACATTTTCTCCCTTGGTCTACTTGGTGTTCTCTTTCCCTCCAGCTTTCCTGTTGTGACCAGGTAGATGTGTGTGTTTAATATGTCAAGGACGTGCATGCATCTTACATGTTGTCAGTAAATGGTGACATTTTCAGTTAAGCAACTGGGCCAGCGCCATGACATCTTGGGACACTTTTGCGGCACTGACCCCACGACCTTGATGACGGCGCCATCTGACGGGGGCCTGGACGTGGGGAACGTGTTCAGTCAGCTTTGTTCCATCAACATCACACAACTGGGTGAAGAGTACAACGAGTACCAAGGATTCAACAAACTGAATGACCTTGTGAGTTTGACTTCATGTCGCACGAATTGATAGTTGGCATGAAATGTCAAGACTTTTTCATAACGTGAAGATTGTAATCACTTTCAGTTTCAGTTTCTCAAGAGTACGTCTCCGCACTCGGAATGAATTCCACACGCACTAATGTCACAGGTGCCGTGTGATGGTGATCATGGCACATGCCTTAAGCATGCACACAAACCCATGAGCTGGCCAGATCCTGAGTCCTACCTAGCATATGTTTTATTTAGTCGACATTTTAAATACTAGTATTGTATCAGTCTATCATTGTATGAAAGAAAGTAACTCACTTAGAGATCGAAAACAAGTGTGACTGCCCGCGCCCAAGCAAACAGGAACCAGAAGAACAAGAAAACCAATGCAAGCGCGCTTGACAAAGGCTGGTTGGCCGAAAATTTGCGCTTGTTTTGTCTTGTTTTGTTGAATACGCGCTTGCATTGGTTTTCTTGTTCTTCTGGTTCCAACTCACTTAGAGTTTGCGGTTTGCAGAGAAAGTATCTTGTCTGTGAACTCCAAGTGAGTACCTTTGTTTCTGTCAGAATGTAGTGGAATTTGATATCCTTCTGCATGCTGAAGTATGAAGATCGTTTCCAGACCTTGCCATTAAGATTGATGTTTAACTTCATTGCATGGTGTTTGGTTCTTTCCATACAACCGTGGACTGATATGTCGAGTGCAGTCGGTCCTGCAGCAGTAAAACTGGCCTCTTTGCTGCCCGTGTTAATGTTTCCATCATTCTGGTGGTGTCAGCTCTGTTGTCCATTTTCCCACATCCATTTCAAGAGTTTGCCAACACACAGGGTTTTGCGCAGGCTCGGGGAGTCTGCTGGATAATTGCTAGCAGATTGGGATGGAACGCATACGGAATTATCTAAGTGCTATGAATCCCTGTTGCACAAACAAGCAAACGATACCTTCATGGTGTCACTGCCAAAAGGCGACAGCCTCCTTGTGAGGTCTTCATCAGTATTGTGAGAATACCAGACAATGGGGATTGAGACTACGTGACAGGGCCATGGTCAACGCTTACATTCACAATATTTCCTAACGTCCATCAGACCTGAGAGATACAAATGCCTGCTGTGTCGGTCAGGCTCTTTGAGTGACACCCTCGATGGGACGTCGCTGCTGGTAGATGAGACTCACCTGCGTGGTCCCAGTTTACCTAATGACCCCATAGGACGCTTGATTCTTGGACTGAGGAGCCGAGTGATGTATGAAGTGAAATGAATGCAATATGGTATGAGTAGGTGATGGAGGTTCAGTCCTCTAATTTACCAGACATTAGTCGGTTGTGCTAACCACGTCGTCATGGTGACTGTTTCCCCGTGTTCTACGCCATCTTAATGGCCACAGAGGTGGCACACATTTTTACGATGCGGTGATGATATGATAACAATGATAGCTATGGAGTTGCCATGGTTACTTCTTAATTTTCGTAATTTCTTTGTGTGCAGCTGGCTGGAGGAAACGCCACAGGACCTGTTAACGTGACAGCTCTAGCAAAGAAATTTGAGATGGTTATGACTGAGCTTGAGAACCTGAATTTCACTTCGACTGACATGAACAGTGACTGGCGTTTCCTCAACGAGTCCGTCTGGAATGCTGTGTTTGCCAGACTGGGACAAGACTTCAACCAAACTGCAGACAAATTCATGTAAGATTTTTGTGGAACTTGTCTTGAGAAGATTGTACACAATAAAGATATGAACGATACGATATTTCACATCCTGTGGTAAACTGTACACAATAAAGATATGAACGATACGATATTTCACATCCTGTGGTAAACTGTACACAATAAAGATGAACGATACGATATTTCACATCCTGTGGTAAACTGTACACAATAAAGATGAACGATACAATATTTCACATCCTGTGGTAAACTGTACACAATAAAGATGAACGATACAATATTTCACATCCTGTGGTAAACTGTACACAATAAAGATGAACGATACAATATTTCACATCCTGTGGTAAACTGTACACAATAAAGATATGAACGAT
>CM060305.1:170812494-170832494 GCA_030674185.1 Monoplex corrugatus
CGTGCGTGTGTGTGCGTGCGTGCGTGTGTGTGTTTGTGTCTGTTTCAGCGCTTAGATTTGATTTTATCAAGATTTTGCGCTATATAAATATTGTAATTATTATTATTATTATAATTGTTGTGATCAGACGAGATCACATTACGCATTGTTGAAAACATTTAAAACAGTAATGCATTTGTTTTTACCACATGGAAGCAGATTACACATTATCGAAAAAAATAAAAAACACCAATGACGGTTGAAACTAGTCGTCTGACAAACACTGGCAGCAGACCGTATAAAAATAACAGCTGTCAGATAATATATACCAGTATGTTCATAAAACAAGTATTTATCATGTGGTGTTCGTCTGTCGTCGTCGACAATGACCACGGTTTCATGAAGTTGCTTTGAGTCAGTGTGTCCGGTGGTGACTGATCAATCCGATCCGGGCACAGAAGTAACGACCACAGATTGGACATCTATGGTCGGTTACTGTGGTTGAAGGGTTTGCAGCCCTAGCTTTCCGTGCAGCATGTACAGTTATGTTGTATACATATTCATATATATATTTGTACACTACTAGTAGTTGTCTGTACTGCTTGTCTAAACAGTATTTCGAACGTTGTGTCTGATCTCAGCACCTAACATATGATCTCTGAACAAATAATCTATGAACATTAAATTATTTCCACGTATTGTGTGTTGTACAGGCATGTAATAGATAGGGATAATAAACAATCCCATAACCCTTGTTGTACAGGCATGTAATACATAGGGACAGATAAACAATCCCATAACCCTTGTTGTACAGGCATGTAATGATAGAGATAGATAAACAATCCCATAACCCTTGTTGTACAGGCATGTAATACATAGGGACAGATAAACAATCCTATAACCCTTGTTGTACAGGCATGTAATGGATAGAGATAGATAAATAATCCTATAACCCTTGTTGTACAGGCATGTAATAGATAGAGATAGATAAACAATCCTATAACCTTGTTGTACAGGCATGTAATAGATAGAGATAGATAAACAATCCTATAACCCTTGTTGTACAGGCATGTAATAGATAGAGATAGATAAACAATCCCATAACCCTTGTTGTACAGGCATGTAATACATAGGATAGATAAACAATCCCATAACCCTTGTTGTACAGGCATGTAATAGATAGAGATAGATAAATAATCCTATAACCCTTGTTGTACAGGCATGTAATAGATAGAGATAGATAAACAATCCATAACCCTTGTTGTACAGGCATGTAATGGATAGAGATAGATAAAATCCTATAACCCTTGTTGTACAGGCTGTAATAGATAGGGATAGATAAACAATCCATAACCCTTGTTGTACAGGCATGTAATGGATAGAGATAGATAAACAATCCCATAACCCTTGTTGTACAGGCATGTAATAGATAGAGATAGATAAAAATCCTATAACCCTTGTTGTACAGGCATGTAATAGATAGGATAGATAAACAATCCATAACCCTTGTTGTACAGGCATGTAATAATAGGATAGATAAACAATCCCCATAACCTTGTTGTACAGGCATGTAATAGATAGGGATAGATAAACAATCCTATAACCCTTGTTGTACAGGCATGTAATAGATAGAGATAGATAAACAATCCCATAACCCTTGTTGTACAGGCATGTAATGGATAGGGATAGATAAACAATCCTATAACCCTTGTTGTACAGGCATGTAATAGATAGAGATAGATAAACAATCCCATAACCCTTGTTGTACAGGCATGTAATGGATAGGGATAGATAAACAATCCCATAACCCTGAGGACGTAGAGGAGCGAGGTGGTAGAGACCTGAACTTTTCTCGGGGCCAGCATTATTAGGGCGGTGTCCATCTCCTCTCCCTCTTATAAATGCATGTAATGGGTGTCTGTGTTTAAATTTCGAGACAATTAGTGAAACTGTTTTTCCAGCTGATGACCACACACGACATCGAAACGTAACACATACGCTCGTATTAACTGGAAAGAAAATGTTCAACCTCACTTGTGGAATATAGTTAATTCGCCTAACAGTTTGAATTCTTCTGGTTTCACTAAAAGCCCGATTATGTGCACATGTAATGGACAGTGAATCCAGTTGAGCTCGGTGAATAGCGATATACAAGAACAATTTATTATAATATAACAATTTTCTACTTGGTCTGCAGTTCATGCCCAATGCCTCCATTTCGCTGAATGTGACGTCCATTTCGGAGAAGCTGACGAAGGTGACGAATGAGTTCACCAAGATAATGTCTGGGCAGTCAACCACCTTCAACATTGACAATTACTTCAACGTCACTGCGTGGGACGGAGTGATGCAGCACCTGCAGACTTGGATGCAGGATTCCTCGCAACTGTGGACGTAAGCAGGCATACGCATGCATACACCTGCATGCATGTATACATGCTCACACACACACACGCACACGCACACGCACACGCACACGCACACGCACACTCACAACACACACGCACACACACAGATAGATATAAGAATTATATATATATATATATAATTCTTTATAATTCTTGTATACACACAAACGCACGTATAATTACACAGACACATGGACAAACTCACGCACACACACAAGCATGCACTCCTTACAAGACTGCCCGCATTTAGAAAGACTGAAAGATTCTTAATCATTGATACGTATATATTCCCAATATTTCATTGATGATGATGATGATGATGATGATGATGCTGATCACGTAAAAAGTGAAATTATTAATTGTGGAAATCATTGACTGTTATATCAGCTTATTACAATGTGTGTTAAAGCCATATCTTGTGTTCTTATGGCAAATAAATGTGTTCTCAGTTCAGACATGTGCGCACACACATGCACTCAAGCGCACATGTGTGCATCACTCAAGCTTAGAAGCACACACACACATACACACACACACACACACACACAGACACACACACACACACACACACACACACACACACACACACACACACACACACACTCACTCACTCACTCACGCATGCCCACGCCTAAAGTCTGAATATAGTGGCAACAATTAACTGATGGAGAGAAGAACAGAGGATGAATAAAGAGAAACAAAAGACAGTAGGATGACGTACGATCCTGAATAGTGACGGTGAGCGACCATAAAAAGAAAAAAAAATGACAACTTACAGTAACAAGTCACACCTTTACAATGGTGTTATCTGTCTTTAGAAGATCGAGCTGTATAATCAATCCAATCAATAGCTTGATTGGTCTTCTTATTGCAATGTTTGATCGATTGATCTTCTTACTGAAATGATTGATCTTGTTATTGGAATGATTGATCTTGTTATTGGAATGATTGATCTTCTTATTGGAATGATTGGTTTTCTTGAACTAATTTGTCTTGTTATTAGATTGATTGGTCTTCTTATTGGATTGACTGGCCTTCTTATTGGATCGATTGATCTATTTCTGTACTTGATTGATCATCTTACTGGATTGATTGGTCGTCTGAAAAGAGATTGGTTTTCTATTCCACGTGGAGATCCACATCAGGCACTGAAGATCTGTATCAGTGTATGCCTACTTATCCGACAACCCATCATTATCTGTCTTTCTTGTTATTTATCTGTTTCTTTATTTTGTTTTATTTTATTTAATTTATTTATTTACTTATTCAATTTTTTACAATTTAGTTTGATCTAATTTTATTTATTTAATTTATTTTATTTAAATTTAGTTTGTTTTTGTTTTGTTTTATTTTATATCTTGTTTTCTTTTAATAAGTTTATTTATTTCATTTCATTTCATTGATTTTATTTTATTTTATTTTCTAATTTCAGCTCCGCCTCCTTCTACAAGAGAATGATGTCAGCCACTGTGCTGTCCAGTTTGCAGGCGGCCATTCCAGAGATGAACATAGCACTGCGCTACACCTCTGCCATCCTGGATGTCTTTGAACAACAACTGGAACGCAGCACTAGTCAGTTGTCTCTTTATTATTTCTTTTGCTGTTGTTGTTGTTGGTGTTGTTGTTGTCTAAAATATTTGATCAGGTAGTTTTGATTTTGGTTTCGTTGTCTGTCTGGTTGGTAAAATTACGTTCTGGTGTATGTGTGTGTTTGTTTGTTTATTTGCTTGTTTGTGTGTGTGTGTTTGTTTGTTTGTTTGTGTGTGTGCGTGTGTGTGTGTGGTGTGTCTGTGTGTGTGTGTGTGTGTTTGTGTGTGTGTGTGTGTGTGTTTTATATATATGTATATATATACATGTATATATATGTAGATAGATAGATAGATAGCGCAGTTTCCGTCTTTGTTTTGTAGGTTATTCTTAGACAGGATTGGTCTCCAGCATTGTAGAAGGTTTCAGTAGCAGTTATAGCATACACACAGAGAAGGAAAAAGACGATTAGCTCTGTCACACTACATGATTTAGTTACCTCGATATGCCACGGGGCTCGTAAGCACACAGCTGAATGAAGTTGTCACTGAACAAGATTCAATTCAGTTTTGTGGCAAATGTATTGCAAAACAGAAGGTAAACAAATAATTTACAAATTAATCTGAACGGAGAAGTTTTACAATAATAAAATATCCAAAACAAGTGCGACTGCCCGCGCCCAAGCAAACAGGAACCAGAAGAACAAGAAAACCAATGTAAGCGCGTATTTAACAAAACAAGACAAAACAAGCGCAAATTTTCGGCCAACCGGCCTTTGTCAAGCGCGAACGCACGGTCACAAACAGATCACAAACACCAAACAATGGATAATAAAAACAGGACTAAAAACTTCCCTGCCGCCTCGTCCAGTGGATAAAATGCCGAAAAACGAAAACGAAAGAAACTAAAGAAAAGGCCCCCATTGAAATGAGTAACTTAGAAATAGGGGTAAGCTGTTGCCACCTTAATATACATGTAGTATTATTTACCAAACAACAATTTTTAATCTGTCTCAACATTATGTCGAAATACATAAGCATTGATGTGATAAAACAAGTAGAATCAATGCTGAAGGTGTTGTAGGCTTGTAGCTTGCAGAATTGCCAGTCTGTGTCACTATTTATGTCTATGGTCAGAATAGCAGTGGCAAAGTATCCCTCTGAGACACTTTGTGATTCGATTTTAACATTTGAAACCGAATACCACACGCCTTGCAACATCGAACGAGGATTGAAAGTATGTTTTGTTTTATCATTTATAACCCACTATTTCAGCACGTTTCACTTATGTATAATTCATGATCACATTGTATTATATCTGTACCCTGCTTGTTTTTATACTGTATGATCTTCATTGTGAAACTACATGTAGTGTTGGCTTTGTCATCACATTGTATTGTATCTGTACCCTGCTTGTTTTTATACTGTATGATCTTCATTGTGAAACTACATGTAGTGTTGGCTTTGTCATCACATTGTATTGTATCTGTACCCTGCTTGTTTTTATACTGTATGATCTTCATTGTGAAACTACATGTAGTGTTGGCCTTGTCATCACATTGTATTGTATCTGTACCCTGTTTGTTTTTATACTGTATGATCTTCATTGTGAAACTACATGTAGTGTTGGCCTTGTCATCACATTGTATTATATCTGTACCCTGTTTGTTTTTATACTGTATGATCTTCATTGTGAAACTACATGTAGTGTTGGCCTTGTCATCACATTGTATTATATCTGTACCCTGTTTGTTTTTATACTGTATGATCTTCATTGTGAAACTACATGTAGTGTTGGCTTTGTCATCACATTGTATTGTATCTGTACCTTACTTGTTTTTATACTGTATGATCTTCATTGTGAAACTACATGTAGTGTTGGCCTTGTCATCACATTGTATTATATCTGTACCCTGTTTGTTTTTATACTGTATGATCTTCATTGTGAAACTACATGTAGTGTTGGCCTTGTCATCACATTGTATTATATCTGTACCCTGTTTGTTTTTATACTGTATGATCTTCATTGTGAAACTACATGTAGTGTTGGCTTTGTCATCACATTGTATTATATCTGTACCCTGTTTGTTTTTATACTGTATGATCTTCATTGTGAAACTACATGTAGTGTTGGCTTTGTCATCACATTGTATTATATCTGTACCTTGCTTGTTTTTATACTGTATGATCTTCATTGTGAAACTACATGTAGTGTTGGCTTTGTCATCACATTGTATTGTATCTGTACCTTGCTTGTTTTTATACTGTATGATCTTCATTGTGAAACTACATGTAGTGTTGGCTTTGTCATCACATTGTATTGTATCTGTACCCTGTGTTTGGTTTTATACTGTATGATCTTCATTGTGAAACTACATGTAGTGTTGGCTTTGTCATCACATTGTATTGTATCTGTATCTTACTTGTTTTTATACTGTATGATCTTCATTGTGAAACTACATGTAGTGTTGGCTTTGTCATCACATTGTATTATATCTGTACCCTGTTTGTTTTTATACTGTATGATCTTCATTGTGAAACTACATGTAGTGTTGGCTTTGTCATCACATTGTATTGTATCTGTACCTTACTTGTTTTTATACTGTATGATCTTCATTGTGAAACTACATGTAGTGTTGGCTTTGTCATCACATTGTATTATATCTGTACCCTGCTTGTTTTTATACTGTATGATCTTCATTGTGAAACTACATGTAGTGTTGGCTTTGTCATCACATTGTATTATATCTGTACCCTGTTTGTTTTTATACTGTATGATCTTCATTGTGAAACTACATGTAGTGTTGGCTTTGTCATCACATTGTATTATATCTGTACCTTACTTGTTTTTATACTGTATGATCTTCATTGTGAAACTACATGTAGTGTTGGCTTTGTCATCACATTTACCATGGTCCTTTTCCCATGTGCAGCTTCCTTGTCAGCAGCATTTACTGGGTACCCCAACATGGAGACCATGTTATCTCTCCTGGAGGACGCCCCTGAGATCTTTGAGATCTTTGCTTTCACCACCTTGCAACATCCAGAACAGGTGAGATGTTGGACAGTGTATCACACATCAAACCACCCATCAGCAATTTACGTTTACTGTAAGCAGAGTAATGTTTAAACGGTAAATTTAGCGTCTTGCAGAAAAAGGGAAGTGAAATGGCAGATGTTAATGAATACCAATCTCTCTGTGATCATCTGTCTTGAGTTGACTGGCTGAGAGGTTTAACATACAAGATCCAAAACAAGTGTGACTGCCCGCCTTCAAGCAAACAGGAACCAGAAAAAAACACGAAGAATATAAACGCGTATTTAATACAACAAAATAAGACAGGCGTAAATATTCGGTCAACTGGCCTTTGTCAAGCGTAAGATTACAAACAAACAAACACTAGATACAAAAAATTTGAGAAAAAGACTGAAAGGTTCACATACAAGGTTCACAAATCAGTTGAAGAATAATTGCACGTTGTTGACGAACATAATTTCCATGATAGACGGTATGTTGCTTTCCTTTCATACTTTCATATAGTTTATTGTTTGTGTTAAGTTGGCATTCGTCACGTCAGGTTTACTTGAGTAGTTATATCTAGCTTTTCATGACTGGTTGACACACCAAGTATATATTTGATTGTAATTCATTTTTATTGCTCCTTTAACATCATATTATCATAGTTCACTTCATCATAGCGGTAGGACTTGACATGTACATGTATTTCTTTTACGTGTGTTTCGTTGTCATTCGTGCTTTTGTGAAATGCGTAGAATTCTTGTGAGATGAGGCACTGCATAAATAGTCATTGTTATTATTACCATGTCCACAGCTAGCAAGATGGTCGCCAGCCATGGCATCATGGGAAACCTTCTGCAGTAACGATCCAGATTCCCTGCTGACAGCGCCCCCAGGTAGCAGAGTGACAGTGACGAGCGCCTTGCAACGTCTGTGTTCTATCAACGTGACAGAGTTAATGACAGAACTCAATCAGTACCAGGGCATGGACAGACTGCAGGCTGTGGTCAGTTCTTTCTCATTACTTTACTGTTTGTTATGTAAACTGTTTTGTCAGTTAACGTAAAATTAATAAGGTTCATTGAATCTATGAGATATAGATGGGCGTTTATTCATTATGTAAGTTAACGTAAAATTAATAAGGCTCATTGAATCTATGAGATATAGATGGGCGTTTAGTCATTATGGAGCATGGTATAAACGTTTGTTAACGCTTTTTTTAAAGAGTGTGGAAGGAGAATATGCCAGTCAAGCAGAGCATTACTGTGTATGCTGTTGAATCCCCCTTATTAATGTTTGTGTCAGCGCCTGAATTTCATGCACGTACCCATATCTGGTTCATATCTATCCTATTCAATTTTTAAAGCTCTTACTGAGGCCTGATATATATTGATTCTGCTACAGACCTTGATGATCCGGCATATTGATTCAATGGTGACAAAATTGCCGTGTTGTAATGAACTTATGTTCAGTGTCACAGGACTTTCAGAAAGACATTGGTGGGTGTCTGATTAGACAGTATAGCCTGTAGACTCAGAATACGTAAAATGGAGTGTGCATGTGACTTTATCTCTTGTCCTTGTCCTCTTGACCAGCTGTCCAGCAACACGACAGAGGCGGTGAACGTGACGGCAGTGGCGGAGCAGGTGTCCAGTTTGATTGACAGCATGTCCACTCTGTTATCCTCCCCTGAACAGTCAGGTTACAACCTTCGTCTCTTCAACCAGACAGTGTGGGAACAGGTCTTCCAGCGTCTGGGACAGAACCTGAATGACACCCAGCAACAGTTCATGTACGTGTGTTTTTTAGTTTTTAATTGGAAATCTTCTTTCTGTAACTTATTATCACTTAGAGGTGGAGCTCCCATCTTCCAGTCTGGCTGTACAAATCTGAGTCAGGACTTTGGAATTTGTTCCAGAAGGATTCATTGCTGTCAGATAAGCACACCATCCAGATGTGCCAGCAGTTATCTGCAAACTGTTTAATCATGCACAAAACCTCTTGCATTGAAAATGTGAGGACGGAGGAAATGAACATGTTGACATTGCTTTTATCACCGAAACATGGCTTAACCCCCTTGGTCATGAACCTATACACGTGAGTCTCACTCCGAGTGGTTACAGGCTTGCTTCTTTCCATCGCTCATCCCGAGGTGGTGGTATCGCCATCCTCTACAACGACTCACTCCATTCCCGCCTGTCTTTCTCGCAGTCTCTGCCTTTCTCCCATCCTTCTTTCGAGCACGTTGAAGTATCCTTCCAATCCACCCCTCACCCCATCACCTTCTCCTGTGTCATCGACCTCCACCTAGCTCTGCCAACAAGCTCACCACATCCATGTTTCTCTCTGACTTTGATCAACTTCTTGATTACTACTGTCTCTTACCTGGAAATCTCATCATTCTAGGTGACATCAATGTCCACTATGACAACACTCACCGTTATGACACAAGACATATCATCAACTCTCTGTCCAATCACAATATGACTCAACACATTTCTGAACCAACCCATCAAAAAGGTCACATTCTTGACTGGATCATTTCTCGTGATCACCACAATTCCGCTACTGACAACTGCTTAGTTCTTTCTACCCGTCTAACGTCAGCCCTTCCATCTGACCACTCTGCAATTCTCTGTTCTCTCGACATTTCTCCTCCTTCCCGTACCATGCGCACAGTGACTCGACGCAATCTCAAATCTATCGACCTCTCCACAGTTTGGCATTGTCCTCACATTGTTTTATCTGTACATGCTGTTATTAACCCTTGCTCATTGTGAAACTACATGTATTGGCTCTTTCCACATTGTATTGTATCGTCCTTGCTGTTATACATGTCTTTCACTGGAACTACATTCATTTGGCTTGTCATCCATGAGATCGCCTGTGCTAACGTTGATCTTCATGTGAATCAGAGCGGCTGGCAATCAAATTGTACTGTACACAGATTTTTCTTAAGCTTCTAAACACAAAGTATGCCCTTTGCATCAGCAAAATCGACCCTTGTTTTTTCTAAACCAAAATCTGAATGTAGTTTCTTGCAAAAGAACTACTTACAACCTGAAATATCTTCATTGGAACACGAAAAGATTTCGCTTTGCCATCAATTACGTAATATATCTTCCCTGCTGTTTTTAACTGTATATCTTCATTGTCGAAATACAATGTGTGTTCGGCTTTGATCACAGTATACACCCTGTAACATGTATGATCTTCATGAACCATGTAGTGTTGCTTTGCACACATGATGCGTCCTTACTTTTTTTAACTGTATGTTTTCACGGAAGAAGATGTTCTTACAATCAATCCATGGTTCGTTCAGCTTCCTGTCGACACTGGATCCACATAGACCAGTTCTCTCTAGGACACCTGAGATCTTAACTTTGCCTTTCATCACTTGCAACATCAGAACAGTGAGCATTTGGAACAGTGACACTTCCCCTGCAATTTGTTCAAGCATGGTATTGTTAACTACTCACCTGCAGAAAAACAATTGAAATGCCAATGAATGAAAAATTCCTGTGACATCTGTCTTGACGTTGCGGGTGAGATTAACTCCATGACAAAACGTCGTCCGCTCAAGCAAACCAGGACCAGCCAACAATTAACGCGTTTTCCAGTCAACCCTACGCCAGGCCTAAAGCACTGACCTTGCCTAGATACAACACATACAAACACTCATCCCAAATTTGGAAAAAACTGAAAGTTCACATCACTCACAAATCGTTGAAGTAATTGCAGCCTTTGGATACCATGATACGATGTCTTTCCTTTCTAACTTTCATATTTTATTGTTTGGTTTAATTGGCTCGTACTGTTACTTGGTTCACTTTCATACCTATTGCCCAACGAAGAATAGAATAATTCGATTTTATCATGCTTTTTACTCTAATCTAGCATCTCATAGCGGTGGACTTGATGTACAATGTATTGTCTCTTGCACGTGTGTTCGTTGTCACGTCTTTTAACTCCCCTGTCACTCTGTAATAGCCACTCCATAAAAAGTCATTTATTGATTGACCACCCAACTAGCAAGACTGGTCCACCTGATGAATCATAACGATCGTCCTGTGACCGCACCCACAGAGTGACTACGGACCATTGAACGTGATGTCTATCAATAGACTAGAGTTAATGACGACAAAACCAGGCATATCAACGGGCAGCCGTTCAGTTACTTTCTCATGCTCACTTTCTCTCGTTATGTAAACATAGTTTTTCTAGATTAACTAAAATAATAGGGTTCATTGAACTATAATGCCGTTTATGACATATGTAGTTTCTAAAAATAAGGCTGCATTGAATCTCATGGTATAAGGGCTTTCAGTATTATCTGAGCTGGTGAAACAACGCTAGTAAACGTTTATTTTAAATGTGGAGATAATATGCATTCAACCGAGCTTACTGGCTACCATTTGAATCCCCCTTACAAATATTGTGTACGCCCTGTATTCATAGCAGCTACCACATATCTTCATACTCCTGTACAATTTTAAGCTTTCACTGGCCCCTGTATATATGCGCTACAGTACCAATGAGACCCATATTGCTCAAAAGGTGCAAAACGCCAGTGTTGTAACTAAAGCCTACGGGTCTATCTTCCTCACGACTTCTCAGAGACTTGGCTCGATGCTCTGATTATGACATTATACCCTTTAGCTAAAATACCAAAATGGTGCCAGGCTTATCTCTGTCCTTGTCCTCTTGACAGCTGTCCAGCACCACGTCAGAGCAAACTACTGAGTGGCGTAGCTGTCAGTTGCTTGACAAATAGTCCACTCTTTTCCTCCTCCGAACAGTCAAGGCCTACTCAACCCTCCTCTCAACCCACCATTGGGAAGCTTCCA
This sequence comes from Monoplex corrugatus, assembly GCA_030674185.1. Classification (NCBI taxonomy): domain Eukaryota; kingdom Metazoa; phylum Mollusca; class Gastropoda; order Littorinimorpha; family Ranellidae; genus Monoplex; species Monoplex corrugatus. The sequence continues at coordinate 170,824,274 of CM060305.1, forward strand.
CGTCGGGACAATCCTGTTGAACCAATAATTCATTGTACGTGTGCTTTTATATTTTTCATTGGTATATCTTCTTTTAATCTTTATCTTTCACTTAAATAAGCCCACTTCAGTCTGGTGTACGAATCTGAGTTGGTTTGGATTTGTTCCAGAAGGATTCATTGCTGTGCGTAAGCACACACCCGTGTGAGCAGTTTCGCTAATTTGAATAATCAAATTTCCTTTGCAATTGGAAATTTCTTGACTTGATACGGATAAATGGTGCGGGACAAGACCTGTCAAACAGTGACACCAGAGAATGGTTGTTTCAGCGCTTAGATTTGATTTTATCAAGATTTTGCGCTATATAAATATTGTAATATTATATATTATATATTATGTTGACATTGACTTGGATACATAAGGTGTTCAGTTCAGCTGTATCACAGAAGCAGCCAGTCTGCGTGAGAAAAAGCCTGTGATCTGTTCAGCTGTTGAACCCACAACTTGTGTGTTGACTATGACGATCTAGCCAGTTGAGTTAAAGGGACTACTTTCGTAATCTGGCTTGACAACAACTTTGTGCATGCAGCATGTTCAAGCGTAGTAGGAGAAAGAATGATTTTGTGTGTGCAAGCATGCCTATGTGAATGCGTGCATGTGTATATGTATGCATGTTTTGTGCATGTTCTACAATATTGTATTTTATATAACTGACGTGCAGGTCACCAGCAACTCTGATGGATTTCTACACCAAACTGTTCGCTGGCTTCTCTGAGCTGAACGACACTGACCAGACCATGAACAAAGTGTGGGCAGTCACCAACATTGTTCTTGACCAGATGCTCCGTAGTCTCCAGGGTAAGCAATGAACAATTGGATGTTTTTCGTTTTGCCCTCTTTCTTTTGCTTTTTTGATTGTTTTGCAGTTGGCGAAAATTTGCGTTTGTAAATTATGATACGCGTTCTTATTCTACTTTCGTGTGTTTCTGGTTTGTTGTTTATGATTTCTGTTTACAAGGTGACGGTTCATAAAAATATAGCTTGTAGACGAAAGATGTGGGGACAGGCATATAATAATAATAATAATAATTACAATATTTATATAGCGCAAAATCTTGATAAAATCATATCTAAGCGCTGAAGCAGACACACACGCACGCACGCACGCACGCACGCACGCACGCACACACACGCACACACACACACACACACACACACACACATACACACACACACACACGCATGGCTATAAATGGGGAGAAAGAATAAAAACAATAAAAGCAAGAATAAAAGCAATGGAAAATTTTAGAGAGCATAGCATATACAATTATATATTATAACCATGTGATTCCCCTCCGAGCGGAGACAGGCTGCAGAGGGGGGGGGGGGGGGGGGTTGAGTGAGGTTAGGATTTTATGCGGAGGAGAAAAGGTGAGTTTTGAGAGCGGACTTGAAGGAGACAAAAGTAGGTTGCTGACGGACTGAGAGAGGAAGTTTGTTCCAGGAGAGTGGACCAGAAACAGAGAAGGCTCGTGTGCATATGTGTGCGATATGAAATGAAATAAATGTGCAAAATCCATATGTACATCAGTGTGAAATATGATATCACAAAACGAAATGACTTAAATATGTACTAATTTTTTTTCTGTGAAAAAAAAAGAAAAGAAAAACAAAGAATAAATGCGCTACATTTAGCACAAAAAAATAGTAGACAACTTCCTATCTGCCATTTTGTTCTGCCAAGACGCTATAATTGGGAAGTTGTCTACTTTTTGTGCAAAGTGTAGCGCATTTGTTCTGTTTTGTCTTTTGTATACGCTGGACAAAGGCCAGTTGTCCCAAAACTTACGCCTGTCTTGTTTTGTTATGTTAAATAGGCGTTTTGTTCTGGTTTTGTGTTTTACTGATTCCTGCTTGTTTGAACGCTGGCAGTCACTTTGATTCAGATTTCAGTGCGATTCATGGTTCAGATGTTGTATGTGTGATGATTCATGTATTATAGAAGAGACTTGTGCCTTTATGTACAGGTGGCGACCCGCAAGTCTTGTTCAGCCAGTACCCCAACATGCAGTCAATGGTGGGTCTGCTGGACTATCTGCCTGAGATCTATGAGACGGTCATGTACACGGCACTGTATACCCCTGACAAGGTACAGTGTTGTGTGTGTACTTGTATTGTAAGATGGTCTTGTACATGTACTCCATATTGTATGGCTCTGACAAGGTACAGTGTTGTGTGTGTGTGTACTTGTTGTGTTGTAAGATGGTCTTGTACATGTAGTCCATATTGTATGGCTCTGACAAGGTACAGTGTTGTGTGTGTGTTACTTGTTGTGTTATAAGATGGTCTTGTACATGTAGTCCATATTGTATGGCTCTGACAATGTACAGTGTTGTGTGTGTGTGTACTTGTTGTGTTGTAAGATGGTCTTGTACTCCATATTGTATGGCTCTGACAAGGTACAGTGTTGTGTGTGTGTGTACTTGTGTTGTAAGATGGTCTTGTACTCCATATTGTATGGCTCTGACAAGGTACAGTGTTGTGTGTGTGTGTACTTGTTGTGTTGTAAGATGGTCTTGTACTCCATGTTGTATGCCTCTGACAAGGTACAGTGTTGTTGTGTGTGTGTGTACTTGTGTTGTAAAATGGTCTTGTACTCCATATTGTATGGCTCTGACAAGGTACAGTTTTGTGTGTGTGTGTGTACTTGTTGTGTTGTAAGATGGTCTTGTACTCCATATTGTATGCCTCTGACAAGGTACAGTGTTGTTGTTGTGTGTGTACTTGTTGTGTTGTAAGATGGTCTTGTACTCCATATTGCATGCCTCTGACAAGGTACAGTGTTGTGTTGTGTGTGTACTTGTTGTGTTGTAAGATGGTCTTGTACTCCATGTTGTATGCCTCTGACAAGGTACAGTGTTGTTGTGTGTGTGTGTACTTGTGTTGTAAAATGGTCTTGTACTCCATATTGTATGGCTCTGACAAGGTACAGTTTTGTGTGTGTGTGTGTACTTGTTGTGTTGTAAGATGGTCTTGTACTCCATGTTGTATGCCTCTGACAAGGTACAGTGTTGTTTGTGTGTGTGTACATGTGTTGTAAGATGGTCTTGTACTCCATATTGTATGGCTCTGACAAGGTACAGTGTTTGTGTGTGTGTGTTACATGTTGTGTTGTAAGATGGTCTTGTACTCCATATTGTATGGCTCTGACAAGGTACAGTGTTGTGTGTGTGTGTACTTGTTGTTGTAAGATGTCTTGTACTCCATATTGTATGGCTCTGACAAGGTACAGTGTTGTGTTGTGTGTGTACTTGTGTTTGTAAGATGTCTTGTACTCCATATGTATGGCTCTGACAAGGTACAGTGTTGTGTGTGTGTGTACTTGTTGTTGTAAGATGGTCTTGTACTCCATATTGTATGCTCTGACAAGGTACAGTGTTGTGTGTGTTGTGTACTTGTGTTGTAAATGGTCTTGTACTCCATATGTTGCTCTGACAAGGTAAGTGTTTGTGTGTTGTGTACTGTGTTTGTAAGATGGTCTTGTACTCCATATTGTATGCTCTGACAAGGTCAGTGTTGGTGTGTTGTACTGTGTTTGTAAGATGGTCTTGTACTCCATATTGTATGCTCTGACAAGGTACAGTGTTGTTGTGTGTGTGTACATGTGTTGTAAATGGTCTTGTACTCCATATTGTATGGCTCTGACAAGGTACAGTGTTGTGTGTGTGTGTACATGTGTTGTAAGATGGTCTTGTACTCCATATTGTATGGCTCTGACAAGGTACAGTGTTGTGTGTGTGTGTACTGTGTTGTAAGATGGTCTTGTACTCCATATTGTATGGCCTGACAAGGTACAGTGTTGTGTGTGTGTGTACTGTGTTGTAAGATGGTCTTGTACTCCATATTGTATGGCTCTGACAAGGTACAGTGTTGTGTGTGGTGTACATGGTTTGTAAGATGGTCTTGTACTCCATATTGTATGCTCTGACAAGGTACAGTGTTGTGTGTGTGTGTACATGTGTTGTAAGAGTCTTGTACTCCATTTGTATGCTCTGACAAGGTACAGTGTTGTGTGTGTGTGTTACTGTTTTAAGATGGTCTTGTACTCCATTTGTATGCCTGACAAGGTACGTGTTGTGTGTGTGTGTATGTGTTGTAAATGGTCTTGTACTCCATATTTATGGCTCTGACAAGGTACAGTGTGTGTGTGTGTGTACATGTGTTGTAAATGGTCTTGTACTCCATATTGTATGCTCTGACAAGGTACGTGTTTGTGTTGTGTACAGTGTTGTAAGATGGTCTTGTACTCCATATGTATGGCTTGACAAGGTACAGTGTTGTGTGTGTGGTATGTGTTGTAAGATGGTCTTGTACTCCATATTGTATGCTTGACAAGTACAGTGTTGTGTGTGTGTGTACATTGTTGTAAGATGTCTTGTACTCCATATTGTATGGCTCTGACAAGGTACAGTTGTGTGTGTTGTACTGTGTGTAAGATGGTCTTGTACTCCATATTGTATGGCTCTGACAAGGTACAGTGTTTGTGTGTGTGTGTACATGTTTTAAGATGGTCTTGTACTCCATATTATGGCTCTACAAGGTACAGTGTTGTGTGTGTGTGTACATGTGTTGTAAGATGGTCTTGTACTCCATTTGTATGCTCTGACAAGGTACAGTGTTGTGTGTGTGTGTACATGTGTTGTAAGATGGTCTTGTACTCCATGTTGTATGGCTCTGACAAGGTACAGTGTTGTGTGTGTGTGTACATGTGTTGTAAGATGGTCTGGTACTCCATGTTGTATGGCTCTGACAAGGTACAGTGTTGTGTGTGTGTGTACATGTGTTGTAAGATGGTCTTGTACTCCATGTTGTATGGCTCTGACAAGGTACAGTGTTGTGTGTGTGTGTACATGTGTTGTAAGATGGTCTTGTACTCCATGTTGTATGCTCTGACAAGGTACAGTTGTGTGTGTGTACTGTGTTGTAAGATGGTCTGTACTCCATTTGTATGGCCTGACAAGGTACAGTGTTGTGTGTGTGTGTCATGTGTTTAAGATGTCTTGTACTCCATTTGTATGGCTCTGACAAGGTACAGTGTTGTGTGTGTGTGTACATGTTTGTAAGATGGTCTTGTACTCCATTTGTATGGCTCGACAAGGTACAGTGTTGTGTGTGTGTGTACATGTGTTGTAAGATGGTCTTGTACTCCATGTTGTATGGCTCTGACAAGGTACAGTGTTGTGTGTGTGTGTACATGTGTTGTAAGATGGTCTGTACCATTTGTATGGCTCTGACAAGGTACAGTGTTGTGTGTGTGTGTACATGTGTTGTAAATGGTCTTGTACTCCATATTGTATGGCTCTGACAAGGTACATGTTGTGGTGTGTGTACTGTGTTGTAAGATGGTCTTGTACTCCATATTGTATGGCTCTGACAAGGTACAGTGTTGTGTGTGTGTGTACATGTGTTGTAAATGGTCTTGTACTCCATTTGTATGGCTCTGACAAGGTACAGTGTTGTGTGTGTGTGTACATGTGTTGTAAGATGGTCTTGTACTCCATATTGTATGGCTCTGACAAGGTACAGTGTTGTGTGTGTGTGTACATGTGTTGTAAGATGGTCTTGTACTCCTATTGTATGGCTCTGACAAGTACAGTGTTGTGTGTGTGTGTACATGTGTTGTAAGATGGTCTTGTACTCCATATTGTATGGCTCTGACAAGGTACAGTGTTGTGTGTGTGTGTACATGTGTTGTAAGATGGTCTTGTACTCCATTTGTATGGCTCTGACAAGGTACAGTGTTGTGTGTGTGTGTACATTGTTGTAAGATGGTCTTGTACTCCATTTGTATGGCTCTGACAAGGTACAGTGTTGTGTGTGTGTGTACATGTGTTGTAAGATGGTCTTGTACTCCATATGTATGGCTCTGACAAGGTACAGTGTTGTGTGTGTGTGTAATGTGTGTAGATGGTTTGTACTCCATATTGTATGGCTCTGACAAGGTACAGTGTTGTGTGTGTGTGTACATTGTTGTAGATGGTTTGACTCCATTTGTATGCTCTGACAAGGTACAGTGTTGTGTGTGTGTGTACATGTGTGTAGATGGTCTTGTACTCCATTTGTATGGCTCTGACAAGTACAGTGTTGTGTGTGTGTGTACATGTTTGTAAGATGGTCTTGTACTCCATATTGTATGGCTCTGACAAGGTACATGTTGTGTGTGTGTGTACATGTGTTGTAAGATGGTCTTGTACCATTTGTATGGCTCTGACAAGGTACAGTGTGTGTGTGTGTGTACATGTGTTGTAAGATGTCTTGTACTCCATGTATGGCTCTGACAAGGTACAGTGTTGTGTGTGTGTGTACATGTGTTGTAAGTGGTCTTGTACTCCATTTGTATGGCTCTGACAAGGTACAGTGTTGTGTGTGTGTGTACATGTGTTGTAAGATGGTCTTGTACTCCATATTGTATGGCTCTGACAAGGTACAGTGTTGTGTGTGTGTGTACATGTGTTGTAAGATGGTCTTGTACTCCATATTGTATGGCTCTGACAAGGTACAGTGTTGTGTGTGTGTGTACATGTGTTGTAAGATGGTCTTGTACTCCATATTGTATGGCTCTGACAAGGTACAGTGTTGTGTGTGTGTGTACATGTGTTGTAAGATGGTCTTGTACTCCATATTGTATGGCTCTGACAAGGTACAGTGTTGTGTGTGTGTGTACATGTGTTGTAAGATGGTCTTGTACTCCATATTGTATGGCTCTGACAAGGTACAGTGTTGTGTGTGTGTGTACATGTGTTGTAAGATGGTCTTGTACTCCATATTGTATGGCTCTGACAAGGTACAGTGTTGTGTGTGTGTGTACATGTGTTGTAAGATGGTCTTGTACTCCATATTGTATGGCTCTGACAAGGTACAGTGTTGTGTGTGTGTGTACTTGTGTTGTAAGATGGTCTTGTACTCCATATTGTATGGCTCTGACAAGGTACAGTGTTGTGTGTGTGTGTACATGTGTTGTAAGATGGTCTTGTACTCCATATTGTATGGCTCTGACAAGGTACAGTGTTGTGTGTGTGTGTACATGTGTTGTAAGATGGTCTTGTACTCCATATTGTATGGCTCTGACAAGGTACAGTGTTGTGTGTGTGTGTACATGTGTTGTAAGATGGTCTTGTACTCCATATTGTATGGCTCTGACAAGGTACAGTGTTGTGTGTGTGTGTGTACATGTGTTGTAAGATGGTCTTGTACTCCATATTGTATGGCTCTGACAAGGTACAGTGTTGTGTGTGTGTGTGTACATGTGTTGTAAGATGGTCTTGTACTCCATATTGTATGGCTCTGACAAGGTACAGTGTTGTGTGTGTGTGTGTACATGTGTTGTAAGATGGTCTTGTACTCCATATTGTATGGCTCTGACAAGGTACAGTGTTGTGTGTGTGTGTGTACATGTGTTGTAAGATGGTCTTGTACTCCATATTGTATGGCTCTGACAAGGTACAGTGTTGTGTGTGTGTGTACATGTGTTGTAAGATGGTCTTGTACTCCATATTGTATGGCTCTGACAAGGTACAGTGTTGTGTGTGTGTGTACATGTGTTGTAAGATGGTCTTGTACTCCATATTGTATGGCTCTGACAAGGTACAGTGTTGTGTGTGTGTGTACATGTGTTGTAAGATGGTCTTGTACTCCATATTGTATGGCTCTGACAAGGTACAGTGTTGTGTGTGTGTGTACATGTGTTGTAAGATGGTCTTGTACTCCATATTGTATGGCTCTGACAAGGTACAGTGTTGTGTGTGTGTGTACATGTGTTGTAAGATGGTCTTGTACTCCATATTGTATGGCTCTGACAAGGTACAGTGTTGTGTGTGTGTGTACATGTGTTGTAAGATGGTCTTGTACTCCATATTGTATGGCTCTGACAAGGTACAGTGTTGTGTGTGTGTGTACATGTGTTGTAAGATGGTCTTGTACTCCATATTGTATGGCTCTGACAAGGTACAGTGTTGTGTGTGTGTGTGTACATGTGTTGTAAGATGGTCTTGTACTCCATATTGTATGGCTCTGACAAGGTACAGTGTTGTTTTTTTGTATACATGCAGATATACATGCATGGGTGTGTGTATGTGTGTAGGCGTGTCCACACATACACACACACATACACACACAATCACACACACACACACACACACACACACACACACACACACACACACACACACACACACACACTGAG
>CM060305.1:170834994-170862494 GCA_030674185.1 Monoplex corrugatus
GCGTGTGTGTGTGTGTGTGTGTGTATCTTTTGCATCTACAGTATCAATTAATTGTTGTAGTGTTTCATTGTCAGTGTTCATTTCTAGTATAAAAGATAAATGAAACTGTGGACTTTATTGTTCATTGCTTTTATACACAGTAGTAGTAAGTATGGTAGTTCTGAAACTGTCAGGTAAAGGTAAACCAGACCTCAGTATTCTCAACGCAACTTTTTGATGATAAATGTTACTCTTATCTAATTGCTTTACCTTCCCCGACCCTAAACAAGGTAGTCGTTTGCAGTCGGATGAACTGGAGACCGAACGAAAAAAGTTTAATAAAGATCTGTAGAGCTAAGTGTCATGAAGGTTATATTTTCATGACGTTGGGGCAAATGTTGACGTGCATTCAGTCACTGGATAATCCTAAGGTAAACAGTGTTGACGTGCATTCAGCCACTGTATAATCCTAATGTAAACAGTGTTGACGTGCATTCAGCCACTGGATAATCCTAAGGTAAACAGTGTTGACATACATTCAGCCACTGGATAATCCTAATGTAAACCACAGTGTTGACATACATTCAGCCACTGGATAATCCTAAGGTAAACCACAGTGTTGACATACATTCAGCCACTGGATAATCCTAAGGTAAACCACAGTGTTGACATACATTCAGCCACTAGATAATCCTAAAGTAAACCACAGCTACAGAATGATAACACTTCTTTAGCTGTTCCACATGTAGTAACCTATGCTAATGTATTACTTGACATCAAATTCTTCAAAAAAGTCTGCAGGAGACATCATATCAGCAAACAAAAAATACAGTTCCATACTGTTTAATGTGTGGGTGTCTGATTGTTTGTTTGTTTGTTTGTTTGTTTAGTTCTCCCCCAACAGCAAGGTGACGGTGAACATGACATCAGTGGTGGACAAGATCCAGACAGTGGTGGGCAAGCTGGCATCAATGACTACCAACACCTCTGACTGGATGACTGTAAACGCCAGGTTCCTCAATGCCAGCCTTTGGGAGCTTGCCAACAGCAACCTGCAGAACTGGCTGTCTAACGCCTCTGACATATTCTGGATGTGAGTACACACTCAGGGCAGTTACAGCAGTTCTCTATACCTGTGTCCTGGATGTGAGTATACACACTCAGGGCAGTTACAGGAGTTCTCTATACCTGTGTCCTGGATGTGAGTATACACACTCAGGGCAGTTACAGGAGTTCTCTATACCTGTGTCCTGGATGTGAGTATACACACTCAGGGCAGTTACAGGAGTTCTCTATACCTGTGTCCTGGATGTGAGTATACACTCAGGGCAGTTACAGGAGTTCTCTATACCTGTGTCCTGGATGTGAGTATACACACTCAGGGCAGTTACAGGAGTTCTCTATGCCTGTGTCCTGGATGTGAGTATACACTCAGGGCAGTTACAGGAGTTCTCTATACCTGTGTCCTGGATGTGAGTATACACTCAGGGCAGTTACAGGAGTTCTCTATACCTCTGTCCTGGATGTGAGTATACACTCAGGGCAGTTACAGCAGTTCTCTATACCTGTGTCCTGGATGTGAGTACACACTCAGGGCAGTTACAGGAGTTCTCTGTGCCTTTGTTCTGGATGTGAGTATACACTCAGGGCAGTTACAGCAGTTCTCTGTGCCTCTGTCCTCTCTCGTTGTAATTGGGTTATTCTCATATTGACATTTTGTAAGTCAGCATCACGTTTACTCGGAGCTGGCCAAAGTGTGTCCTCCACTGTTGGTAACCGTGTCACCCAATATTACCTGTCGTGTTGGAAGTTAACCCAACACAAAACAATCCCACCTGAAGAGGGATGGGCTCCGCCAGGCTCCATCTGCCCAAGACACGTCGTATGACAAGAAAGTCTTAGCATAGATCCAGGCTTTGGCACACAACCGACGAAGCTGGAAGAATCGTGTGAACAGTTCTTTTGTACGGCACCCCAATGCCTTTTCACCGAGTTAGGGGAAGAAGGAGAAAAGGAAGAATAAGTTGACCATGTTTACATAATTCCTTGGTTTTGATAAAGTACTTTGTTCCATTTGTGTTTTAAGATGGTGGATATATCTTCATGGATATGATTGTCCATTATTAGACCTGAGCTGGACAAAACTATCCAAGACACTAATATAAATGACATTTTTTTTCACGAGTTTTCATTCACTATGCTTCCCAAAGCCTAGTATACATGCTGTGTTTAAGAAGGAGCTATAGCACCTTTAGTCTTCTTTCCTACCTTTGGCCTGTTTCACTGCCCATCTGACGTGTATTGCTCCAGTCATTCTGCCTTTGGCCTGTTTCACTGCCTATCTTACATGTATTGCTCCAGTCATCCTACCTTTGGCCTGTTTCACTGCCTATCTTACATGTATTGCTCCAGTCATCCTGCCTTTGGCCTGTTTCACTGCCTATCTTACATGTATTGCTCCAGTCATCCTGCCTTTGGCCTGTTTCACTGCCTATCTTACATGTATTGCTCCAGTCATTCTGCCTTTGGCCTGTTTCACTGCCTATCTTACATGTATTGCTCCAGTCATCCTACCTTTGGCCTGTTTCACTGCCTATCTTACATGTATTGCTCCAGTCATTCTGCCTTTGGCCTGTTTCACTGCCTATCTTACATGTATTGCTCCAGTCATTCTGCTTTTGGCCTGTTTCACTGGCCATCTTACGTGTATTGCTCCAGTCATCCTGCCTTTGGCCTGTTTCACTGCCTATCTTACATGTATTGCTCCAGTCATCCTGCCTTTGGCCTGTTTCACTGCCTATCTTACGTGTATTGCTCCAGTCATTCTGCCTTTGGCCTGTTTCACTGGCCATCTTACGTGTATTGCTCCAGTCATCCTGCCTTTGACCTGTTTCACTGCCTATCTTACATGTATTGCTCCAGTCATTCTGCCTTTGGCCTGTTTCACTGCCTATCTTACATGTATTGCTCCAGTCATTCTGCCTTTGGCCTGTTTCACTGGCCATCTTACATGTATTGCTCCAGTCATTCTGCCTGTGGCCTGTTTCACTGCCTATCTTACATGTATTGCTCCAGTCATCCTGCCTTTGGCCTGTTTCACTGCCTATCTTACGTGTATTGCTCCAGTCATCCTACCTTTGGCCTGTTTCACTGCCTATCTTACATGTATTGCTCCAGTCATCCTGCCTTTGGCCTGTTTCACTGCCTATCTTACGTGTATTGCTCCAGTCATCCTACCTTTGGCCTGTTTCACTGCCTATCTTACATGTATTGCTCCAGTCATCCTACCTTTGGCCTGTTTCACTGCCTATCTTACATGTATTGCTCCAGTCATTCTGCCTTTGGCCTGTTTCACTGCCTATCTTACATGTATTGCTCCAGTCATCCTGCCTTTGGCCTGTTTCACTGCCTATCTTACATGTATTGCTCCAGTCATCCTACCTTTGGCCTGTTTCACTGCCTATCTTACATGTATTGCTCCAGTCATTGTGCCTTTGGCCTGTTTCACTGCCTATCTTACATGTATTGCTCCAGTCATCCTGCCTTTGGCCTGTTTCACTGCCTATCTTACATGTATTGCTCCAGTCATCCTACCTTTGGCCTGTTTCACTGCCTATCTTACATGTATTGCTCCAGTCATTCTGCCTTTGGCCTGTTTCACTGCCTATCTTACATGTATTGCTCCAGTCATCCTGCCTTTGGCCTGTTTCACTGCCTATCTTACATGTATTGCTCCAGTCATCCTGCCTTTGGCCTGTTTCACTGCCTATCTTACATGTATTGCTCCAGTCATTGTGCCTTTGGCCTGTTTCACTGCCTATCTTACATGTATTGCTCCAGTCATTGTGCCTTTGGCCTGTTTCACTGCCTATCTTACATGTATTGCTCCAGTCATTCTGCCTTTGGCCTGTTTCACTGCCTATCTTACATGTATTGCTCCAGTCATTCTGCCTTTGGCCTGTTTCACTGCCTATCTTACATGTATTGCTCCAGTCATTCTGCTGGTGTCCGCTTAATGTTTCATAGGTCTCGTTCTCTTCCTCCTCCCTGCCTGTATCAACACCTTCCTTGTCGTCATTCTGATATTATGTCCCTTTAGGCTGTGTAGGACCTCAGGACCTGGCCAGGTCATGGGTTTATGTGTCGGCTTAAGGTTTGTGCCGTGATCACCATACACATGACACCTGCGACGTCAGTACATATGGAATTTGTTTCTAGCGCTGAGACGTCGTCTTAACAAACTGAAACTGAAACTTGTGTCATGGTTTTGTTTTTACTCTTTACATTATAGAGACCTGATGAGGATCTAAGTACTGGAGAACTCAGTATTATGTGATAATGTTTTTGTTACTTCTACTAAGATATGGTCCATTATAGACAGTGCTGTATTATCAGGGTATAATGTATTGCAGTGTTACTGTGGCAAAGTGATTTATTTAGCATTACATTTAGACCGTACCGCTGTTCCACAATGTAAAATGTTATTAAAAGCCCATATCTACAAGTCTGAACATGTACGCCTGTCCAGCCAGCAACTTGAAATCCAGCCTCCAACGCAAAGTCCTGTCTATAGAGGTTGGTGCACGGGTGTTGATAGGCACGTCTGCCTGCCATCATAAAACAGCTCTAGATTTCTGGAATGGAAAGACCCAAAGCCTTAAAGACAATTGCAGAAGCAGATGAAAAGAATTCCAGCTGAGTATGATCCAGAAGGAACAAAAGTGAACTTCATAAGTCTTAAAATGTCCATCCACACAGCACGTGTCGGACAGCTAAGTGGTTAACACATCTGTCACAAGGGTAAGTTGGCCTTAAACGTCCAACCACCTTGGAGGCGCGGGTTCGAATCGGGGTGAAAAAGAAACCAACAAAAATAGTGACAGAAGAAGGGCATTTAGGAGTTAAGACCCAGATGCTGCCCAGCGCCTTTACAGTGTAAGAAGTCCAGGACCGAAATGCTTGCTTGAGGGACAGGGAGTGGGGGGGGGGGAGGGTTCTCCTCCTCTTTGGACCTTTCGCTGTCCAGCCCTCCTCCCCCAGAGTTTCTTGCTACTATATAGACAAAGTGTGTGTGTGTGTGGGTCTCCTCCTCTTTGGACCTGTTGCTGTCCAGCCCTCCTACCCCAAAGTTTCTGGCTACTATATAGACAAAGTGTGTGTGTGTGTGTGGGTCTCCTCCTCTTTGGACCTTTCGCTGTCCAGCCCTCCTACCCCAAAGTTTCTGGCTACTATATAGACAAAGTGTGTGTGTGTGTGTGGGTCTCCTCCTCTTTGGACCTTTCGCTGTCCAGCCCTCCTACCCCAAAGTTTCTGGCTACTATATAGACAAAGTGTGTGTGTGTGTGTGGGTCTCCTCCTCTTTGGACCTTTCGCTGTCCAGCCCTCCTCCCCCAAAGTTTCTGGCTACTATATTGACAAAGTGTGTGTGTGTGTGGGTCTCCTCCTCTTTGGACCTTTCGCTGTCCAGCCCTCCTACCCCAAAGTTTCTGGCTACTATATAGACAAAGTGTGTGTGTGTGTGGGTCTCCTCCTCTTTGGACCTTTCGCTGTCCAGCCCTCCTACCCCAAAGTTTCTGACTACTATATAGACAGTGTCGCTGTCCAGCCCTCTCCCCCAAAGTTTCTGGCTACTATATAGACAGTGTCGCTGTCCAGCCCTCCTCCCCCAAAGTTTCTGGCTACTATATAGACAGTGTTGCTGTCCAGCCCTCCTCCCCTAAGATTTCTGGCTACTATATAGACAGTGTTGTTGTCCAGACCTCCTCCCCTAAAGTTTCTGGCTACTATATAGACAGTGTCGCTGTCCAGCCCTCCTCCCCTAAGATTTCTGGCTACTATATAGACAGTGTTGCTGTCCAGCCCTCCTCCCCTAAAGTTTCTTGCTACTATATAGACAGTGTCGCTGTCCAGCCCTCCTCCCCCAAAGTTTCTGGCTACTATATAGACAGTGTTGTTGTCCAGCCCTCCTACCCCAATTGTTTCTGGCTACTATATAGACAGTGTTGCTGTCCAGCCCTCCTCCCACAAAGTTTCTGGCTACTATATAGACAGTGTTATTGTCCAGACCTCCTCCCCCAAAGTTTGTGGCTACTATATAGACAGTGTTGATGTCCAGCCCTCCTCCCCTAAAGTTTCTGGCTACTATATAGACAGTGTTGTTGTCCAGACCTCCTCCCCTAAAGTTTCTTGCTACTATATAGACAGTGTTGATGTCCAGCCCTCCTCCCCCAAAGTTTCTTGCTACTATATAGACAGTGTCGCTGTCCAGCCCTCCTCCCCTAAAGTTTCTTGCTACTATATAGACAGTGTTGCTGTCCAGCCCTCCTCCCCTAAAGTTTCTTGCTACTATATAGACAGTGTCGCTGTCCAGCCCCTCCCCCCAAAGTTTCTGGCTACTATATAGACAGTGTTGTTGTCCAGCCCTCCTCCCCTAAAGTTTCTTGCTACTATATAGACAGCGTTGTTGTCCAGCCCTCTCCCCTAAAGTTTCTTGCTACTATATAGACAGTGTCGCTGTCCAGCCCTCCTCCCCTAAAGTTTCTTGCTACTATATAGACAGTGTCGCTGTCCAGCCCTCCTCCCCTAAAGTTTCTTGCTACTATATAGACAGTGTCGCTGTCCAGCCCTCCTCCCCCAATGTTTCTGGTTACTATATAGACAGTGTTGCTGTCCCAAGATGTAATATACAAATACTGCAGCAAGACATGAACTATTCAATGATATGATTTTTGTGTGTCAGGCGGACGGACAAGGTGATGTTGTTGTACGCAGACATGTTGAAGGACTCCAATGTGTCTGAGGCTCTGGGCTTCATGCAGCCTGTCTACGCTGTGATGGAGCTGCTCATGGACAAGTTGTTCCTCTATGAAAACAGTGTGTATAGCTTCCAGTTTGATTGATGTTCTGTGGGTTTTATCATGTCTTACATGTCTTGTAACTGAATGAAATTACTGTGTTTCTTTGCCTTTTTTCCCCGTGGTTTTCTGTGCGTTTGGGGGATAGATTGGGGTGGGGAATGCATGTGCATGTGCGTATGTGTGTGTGTGTGTGAGGGAGAGGGAGTGTGTGTATGTGTGTGTTTGTGCAGGTGTGTGTGTGCGCGCGCGCATATGTGGTGTGTGTGTGTGTGTGTGTGTGTGTGTGTGTGTGCGCGCGCGCGCGTTCGTGCGCTCACATATGCACAAGTACTTATCAGGTTTTGTTCCAGCGAAAAAAAAAAATGATGTGATAATGTGATCTTCTCTTCCACCAAAACAGTTACAAAAACGTGACATTTAAAGAGATATTTAAACATTTGAATTAACCAAACTTCGTTGTGTTTCATTTAAAATGTGCATGTGTGTTTGCAGTGACCAGTTTGACGCTGGACGAGTTGTTTATTGGAGCCCCCGAAATGCAGAAGTTGGTTCAGTTACTGCAAGAGCCCGGTGTTATTGAAGTGCTGCTGGAGTCGGCAAACTCCCAAAAGGTATACATGTAGTCTCCTTTCTTATTTTATGAATCCTTTCATCCACCCCTCCCCCGTGGGCTCTTTTAGTGTAAAAAAATTCCATCTTCATGAAATTCTGCTCTAGAAATGTTCTTCTTTTCTGTCACTCGCTTTGTTTCTGCTTTGCTCCTTTGCTTTCTGTCATTTCTTCCTTCTATTTTCTGCCTTGCTGGTCCATTCAACAGTGTGGTTTCCATGAAGTCTTACGCACTTTCTGTCTGTTAGGATTGATAATTTCGTACGTACATAATCTGCATTTTTGGTTGTGAGGAAAGGCGAACTGCTTGGTGGCAATTTCAGGTACTATAGGCCAGTTTCAGTGTATGTTTGGTGTAGTTAGTTAAACTTATGCACAATTGGCCAGATTCAGTGTATGTTTGGTGTAGTTAGTTAAACTTATGCACTATAGGCCAGTTTCAGTGTATGTTTTGTGTACTTAGTTAAAACTTATGCACTATAGGCCAGTTTCAGTGTATGTTTTGTGTACTTAGTTAAAACTTATGCACTATAGGCCAGTTTCAGTGTATGCTTGGTGTACGTAGTTAAACTTATGCACTATAGGCCAGTTTCAGTGTATGTTTGGTGTAGTTAGTTAAACTTGTGCACTATAGGCCAGTTTCAGTGTATGTTTAGTGTACTTAGTTAAACTTATGCACTATAGGCCAGTTTCAGTGTATGTTTGGTGTAGTTAGTTAAACTTATGCACTATAGGCCAGTTTCAGTGTATGTTTGGTGTACTTAGTTAAACTTATGCACTATAGGCCAGTTTCAGTGTATGTACTTAATTAAATTTATGCACTATAGGCCAGTTTCAGTGTATGTTTGGTGTACTTAGTTAAACTTATGCACTTGTACTTGTATTGGGGTTTGTTTGTTAATCTCCTTGGTGAGAAGTTGAGGGCAATGGCCGACGGCAGGGGCAGATGTCTACATTGTGTGAATGCATATTTTCATGTTTTCTTTTTTCCTGGGTCATCCATATGTACAGACATGTCTTTTAGATAATTATAGTCCTGATGTGGTTCTGAGCAGTCGGATGGACTCTGAAGAAAATGAATGATATTAACCCTTTCTTTCCCTCAATCTGACCTCCAGCATCCTATAAAAAGTTTGTGTAGTCCCTGTATGGTGAGGGAGGGAAAGAGTTAGTGTTTTTGGCGATTCGTCTGTTCTGAATTATGCAAATTTTCGTGTTTGAGATTCTTCTGTTCCACATTTTGAAACTATTATGTCTGTTCAGAATAATGTGAATTTACTGTATAAACTGACATTGCTGATATTTGTGTCAGAAAATCATAGGGCCATTTATGCTCTGTGTTAATAATAATGAAAGTAATAGTAAAGACAATTATAGTGATATTACTATTACTACTATTACTACCTCTACAACTACTACTACTACTATTACTACTACTACCTCTACTACTACTACTGCTACTACTAACAATACTACTACTACAGTTTCAGTTCCTCAAGATGACGTCTCCGTGCTCGGAACGAATTCCATATGCACTAACGTCACACGTACCATATGTTTGGCGATCATCGCACAAGCCTTAAGCCTGCACATAAACCCATGGGCTGGCCAGGTCCTGAGGCTCCACCTAGACTATATTTTACCTAATCTGTATTTAAAACTGGTCTTTTATCAGCTTACCACTGGAATACTCTTGATTACATGTAAATGACATGTGTTTACCACTACTACTGATGATGACGATGACACTGCTACTACTACTACTACTACTACTACTACTACTACTACTGCTGCTGCTACTACTGCTACTGCTACTACTACTACTACTACTGCTGCTATTACTACTGCTACTACTACTACTACTACTACTGCTACTACTACTACTACTGCTATTACTACCGCTACTACTACTGCTACTGCTACTACTACTACTACTACTACTACTACTGCTATTACTACTGCTACTACTACTACTACTACTACTACTACTACTACTACTGCTACTACTACTACTACTGCTACTACTACTACTGCTGCTGCTACTACTACTACTTCTGCTACTACTACTATTACTACTGCTGCTACTACTACTACTGCTACTACTACTATTACTGCTGCTACTACTACTACTACTGCTACTACTACTGCTACTAGTACTACTGCTACTACTACTGCTGCTGCTACTGCTACTACTACTGCTACTACTACTACAACTACTACTACTACTACTACTACTGCTGCTGCTACTACTACTACTGCTACTACTACTACTGCTAGATGATGATTATGGTGGTGAGCGTTGTTCTCCAAACACATCTGGGTCACTGTGCATTACACTTTAACAACACACGGTGTTCACATGAAGTTCAGCTGTTGTTTAAAGTTCTTTCTAACACTCTTTCAGTTTGCACCACTGTTGAGCACAAACAACGTGACAGCCACCTTCGTGATGCTGTGCTCGCCAACTGTCAGTTTGGACCAGTATCTGACCGTGCCCGCTGGCGTCACCATCGACCTGGTCTCCCTCAAGACACGTCTGTGTAGTATTGATCTCCAGACCTTACCACAAGAGGTCATGAACTTCTTTGATGTTGAGCGCTTCGCTGCTGCTGTGAGTGTTTCAGTCCTTTGAGGGCTTTTGTGTTGTTTACGTGTTTATGTTTTGTCTGGACATAGATATTCTTGTCAACACGCAAAGCCAGAGTAAGATTGAGGCAGCTGAGATGTGGTTTCTAAGAAGACTGTTGAGAGTTCCGTGGACAGCAAAGAAAACAAACGAGACATGTGACAGTCTTGATGGAAGCAGACACAAGAAGGTCATTGATAAGGAAGATTAGGAAAAGACAGGCAACATTTGTAGGCCATTTTTTTGAGGAAAGGGGAATTAGAGCACCTGGTCACAAAAGGAAAGCTGGAGGGAAAGAGAGCACCAGTTAGACCTAGGGAAAAAATATTGGACGGACTTGCAGGGTGGCTGAGGACAGAGAGGGTGGAAGATGTGCTTGCAGCAACAAGGGACAGATACATATGAAGGGCCATCATCGCCATCCCCTTGCGGCAGGACACTTGATGATGATGATGACTTCTTTATGTGATTTCTTAGAGTTCCAGATTTTCTCGATTGCGTCATGTTGTGTCACTTACACTATGCAAGTGGTGTGTTGCTGCACTGTCTGCATATTTCGTCTTTGGTGGGCGTGCATGTTGAGTGTAGTATATTTTCATAAGGCAGCCATTGACATGACTTACAGGTTGTATCTGGTGTTTGTTTGTTTGTCATCTTACGCTTGACAAAGGCCAGTTGGCCGAAAATTTGCGCATGCCTTGTCTTGTTGTATTAAATACGCATTCGTTTCTTCTTTCGTGTTTTTTCTGGTTCCTGCTTGCTTGAACGCGGGCAGTCACACTTGTTTTGGATTTTGTCTTCTTCAGTTTGAATTGTTATTTTTATTTATTTGTTTATTTACTTATCTTTTTTGTTTCCAAGCAATGTTTTCTTGGATGCCTGCATGCACGTTGTTGTTGTTGTTATTATTGTTAGTTGTTCTGTAGTCTGTCTGTTTTATAGTGTGCAGGTTTCTTGTTGTTATATTGTTTGGCGAAGTGGTTATTTTTGTCATTGTATTGTACGTGTGTGTTGTACAATGTACAGGTGAACGGCTCCCTAGCTGTGGATTACCTGGCATTAAGCCAGCAGTACAGTCGTCTGTCAGCACTGATTGAGCGATGGACACGTTCACCTCCTGTCATCAGTTTGCCCGCTGCCTGGCAGAACCAGTCCTTCTGGCTGGGAATACTAGAGCGCTACGGCTCTGCCCGTCAAGACACCAACACTATTCTGCAAGAGTGAGACCTGTTTGTCACTGTATATTTGTCTTTATCCCTTTATTCCTGTGTATTCTTCACTTTTACTTTCTTTTCTCCCTCCGATTCCAAGTCGTATTGGCTTTAATCTGTTCCCTGGCCCCACCAGTGTCATGGAAAGGGGAGCCTGCTGTATGGGCAACAGCAGTGCCAAGTCTTTACATTTCTAGCACAGGCTCCAAAGACACCAAAACAACAATTGGAATGGCAAATCAAAAAAAGGTCCCACTCAACAATATCTGGAAAGACAAGAGGCATGCCAAATGGCCTGAAAATTAAACTTTTAAAATGTTTTGTCTGGCCAATCATGATTTATGGCTGTGAAGCCTGGACTGTCAGAAAAACTGATTGCAAAAGAATTGAGGTAGCAGAGATGTGGTTTTATCGGAGACTACTCGTGTCAAATGGACAGATACTAGAACTAATAAAAGTGTCCTGGAAGAACTTGATACCACCAGAAAATAACTAGCAGACATCAACAAAAGAAGACTAAAACACATTAGCCATTTGTCACGTAGCGAGAACGCAAGCCTTATGGTAACCAATTTTTCAAGGAAAAACAAAGGCTAAAAGGACTAACCAACATCAGTGGCCTAAGTATTCAAGAAGTTGACCACAAAAGTCCAGACAGAGCATTTAGGGAAAAGTAACGGTATCAAACAGTGCAGCGGCCAACACTGAACCCGGTGACGGCGACAGGTAAGGCGAGGTGAGCACAGGCTTGTGCCCTGGAGTGATCTGTCCAGTGGTGCAACTCCATGGTCAGTAATGACAGACAGAAGCCAGTCTTATCTAAAGTGAACAAACCAAAACTAAATCAAAGTGAACACCAGCGTTCCAGAAAAGGGGAACCAGAAATACAGACAAAGAAAATCAGAACGCGTATTTAATGTAAGAAAACAAGACAGGCGCAAAGTTTCCGCTTGCTGGCTTTTGTCGAGCGTATACAAAAGAAAAAAACAACAACAACATAAAATTCAATGTGAAAAACAGTAGATGTCTTTCCGGACATTGCCTTTGTTTGTTTCACAGAACAATACTGTCATTCGTAATTTGTTTGTTCATTCACCTGGTCATTTCGGTTCTCTAAAATCGAACCGAAGTTGAAATTATGTCTGAACGATGGAAATGCCTCACTGCGAGGTCAGTGTTGTTTGCTGACTGTCTATCATAGTATCAACCTCGTTCCCTGGTTTTTGTTAGGTGTAGTGAGTGTTGTGTACTGCATCAGGAATAGGGCTGTGTCCTGTAACATGTGATGCCAGTGTTGTCTGATAGATGTAGTGAGTGTTGTGTACTGCATCAGGAATAGGGCTGTGTCCTGTAACATGTGATGCCAGTGTTGTCTGATAGATGATAGGTGTAGTGAGTGTTGTGTACTGCATCAGGAATAGGGCTGTGTCCTGTAACATGTGATGCCAGTGTTGTCTGATAGATGTAGTGAGTGTTGTGTACTACATCAGGAATAGGGCTGTGTCCTGTAACATGTGATGCCAGTGTTGTCTGATAGATGATAGGTGTAGTGAGTGTTGTGTACTGCATCAGGAATAGGGCTGTGTCCTGTAACATGTGATGCCAGTGTTGTCTGATAGATGATAGGTGTAGTGAGTGTTGTGTACTGCATCAGGAATAGGGCTGTGTCCTGTAACATGTGATGCCAGTGTTGTCTGATAGATGATAGGTGTAGTGAGTGTTGTGTACTACATCAGGAATAGGGCTGTGTCCTGTAACATGTGATGCCAGTGTTGTCTGATAGATGATAGGTGTAGTGAGTGTTGTGTACTACATCAGGAATAGGGCTGTGTCCTGTAACATGTGATGCCAGTGTTGTCTGATAGATGATAGGTGTAGTGAGTGTTGTTTACTGCATCAGGAATAGGGCTGTGTCCTGTAACATGTGATGCCAGTGTTGTCTGATAGATGATAGGTGTAGTGAGTGTTGTGTACTGCATCAGGAATAGGGCTGTGTCCTGTAACATGTGATGCCAGTGTTGTCTGATAGATGATAGGTGTAGTGAGTGTTGTGTACTGCATCAGGAATAGGGCTGTGTCCTGTAACATGTGATGCCAGTGTTGTCTGATAGATGTTAGGTGTAGTGAGTGTTGTGTACTGCATCAGGAATAGGGCTGTGTCCTGTAACATGTGATGCCAGTGTTGTCTGATAGATGATAGGTGTAGTGAGTGTTGTGTACTGCATCAGGAATAGGGCTGTGTCCTGTAACATGTGATGCCAGTGTTGTCTGATAGGTGTAGTGAGTGTTGTGTACTGCATCAGGAATAGGGCTGTGTCCTGTAACATGTGATGCCAGTGTTGTCTGATAGATGATAGTGTAAGTGAGTGTTGTGTACTACATCAGGAATAGGCTTGTCCTGTAACATGTGATGCCAGTGTTGTCTGATAGATGTAGGTGTAGTGAGTGTTGTGTACTACATCAGGAATAGGGCTGTGTCCTGTAACATGTGATGCCAGTGTTGTCTGATAGATGATAGTGTATGAGTGTTGTGTACTGCTCAGGAATAGCTGTGTCCTGTAACATGTGATGCCAGTGTTGTCTGATAGATGATAGGTGTAGTGAGTGTTGTGTACTGCATAGGAATAGGGCTGTGTCCTGTAACATGTGATGCCATGTTGTCTGATAGATGATAGTGTAGTGAGTGTTGTGTACTGCATCAGGAATAGGGCTGTGTCCTGTAACATGTGATGCCAGTGTTGTCTGATAGTGATAGGTGTAGTGAGTGTTGTGTACTACATCAGGAATAGGGCTGTGTCCTGTAACATGTGATGCCAGTGTTGTCTGATAGATGTAGGTGTAGTGAGTGTTGTGTACTACATCAGGAATAGGGCTGTGTCCTGTAACATGTGATGCCAGTGTTGTCTGATAGATGATAGGTGTAGTGAGTGTTGTGTACTGCATCAGGAATAGGGCTGTGTCCTGTAACATGTGATGCCAGTGTTGTCTGATAGATGATAGGTGTAGTGAGTGTTGTGTACTGCATCAGGAATAGGGCTGTGTCCTGTAACATGTGATGCCAGTGTTGTCTGATAGATGATAGGTGTAGTGAGTGTTGTGTACTACATCAGGAATAGGGCTGTGTCCTGTAACATGTGATGCCAGTGTTGTCTGATAGTGATAGGTGTAGTGAGTGTTGTGTACTACATCAGGAATAGGGCTGTGTCCTGTAACATGTGATGCCAGTGTTGTCTGATAGATGATAGGTGTAGTGAGTGTTGTGTACTACATCAGGAATAGGGCTGTGTCCGTAACACGTGATCATGTTGTCTGATAGATGATAGGTGTAGTGAGTGTGTGTACTGCATCAGATAGGCTGTGTCCTGTAACAGTGATGCCATGTTGTCTGATAGATGTGTGATGTGTGTACTGCAAGAATAGGGCTTGTCCTGTAACATGTATGCAGGTTGTCTGATAGATGATAGTGTAGTGAGTGTTGTGTACTACATCAGGAATAGGCTGTGTCCTAACATGTATGCCAGTGTTGTCTGATAGATGTAGTGAGTGTTGTGTACTGCATCAGATAGGGCTTGTCCTGTAACACGTGATGCATGTGTCTGATAGATGTAGTGAGTGTTGTGTACTGCATCAGAATAGGCTGTGTCCTGTACATGTGAGCCGTGTTGTCTGATAGTGTAGTGATGTTGTGTACAATCAGAATAGGGCTGTTCCTGTACATGTGATGCCATGTGTGATAGGTGTATGAGTGTTGTGTACTACATCAGAAAGGCTGTGTCCTGTACATGTGATGCCAGTGTGTCTGATAGGTGTAGTGAGGTGTGTACTGCATCAGAATAGGCTGTGTCCTGTAATGTGATGTCAGTGTTGTCTGATAGGTGTAGTGGTGTTGTGTACGCATCAGAATGGGCTGGTCCTGTAACATGTGATGCATGTTGTCTGATAGATGATAGTTATGGTGTTGTTACTGCATCAGGAATAGGCTGTGTCCTGTACATGTGAGCCATGTTGTCTGATAGGTAAGGAGTGTTTGTACTGCATCAGGAAAGGTTGTGTCCTGTAACATTGATACCAGTGTTGTCTGATAGATATAGGTGTAGTGAGTGTTGTACGCATCGATAGGTTGTGTCCTTAACATGTGATGCCGTGTTGTCTGATAGGTGTATGATGTTGTGTACTGCATCAAATAGGCTGTTCTTAAAGTGATACATGTTGTCTGATAGATGATAGTGTAGTGAGTGTTGTGTACTGCTCGGAATAGGCGTGTCTGTACAGTGATGCCATGTTGTCTGATATAAGTTAGTGATGTTGTGTACTGCAAGGAAAGGGCGTGTCCTGTAACATGTGATGCCATGTTGTCGATAGATGTTAGGTGTATGAGTGTGTGTACTGCATCAGGAATAGGCTGTGTCCTGTAACATGATGCCATGTTGTCTGATAGATGATAGTGTATGATGTGTGTACTAATCAGATAGGCTGTGTCCTGTAACAGTGATGCAGTGTTGTCTGATAGATTAGGTGTAGTGAGTGTTGTACTTCATCAGGAATAGGCGTGTCCTGTAACATGTGATCAGTGTTGTCTGATAGATATAGTGTATGAGTGTTGTGACGCATCGATAGGCTGTGTCCTGTAACATGGATGCAGTGTGTCTGATAGATATAGTGTAGTGAGTGTTGTTACTGCATCAGGAAAGGGCTGTGTCTGAACATGTGATGCCATGTTGTCTGATAGATGAAGGTTAGTAGGTTGTGTACTACATCAGAATAGGGCTGTGTCTTAACAGTGAGCCAGTGTGTCTGATAGATGAAGGTGTAGTGAGTGTTGTGTACTACATAGAAAGGCTGTGTCTTAACACTGATCCAGTGTTGTCTGATAGATGAAGTGTTGAGTGTTGTGTACTGCACAGAATAGGCTGTGTCCTGTACATGTGATGCCAGTGTGTTGTAGATGTAGTGTGTTGTGTACTGCATCGATAGGGCTGTGCCTGTAACATGTGAGCCAGTGTTGTCTGATAATGATGTGTAGTGATGTTGTGTACTACATCAGGAATAGGGCTGTGTCCTGTAACATGTATGCCAGTGTTTGAAGATGTAGTGAGTGTGTGTACTGCATCAGGAATAGGCTGTGCGTAACCGTGATGCCAGTGTGTCTGATAGATGTAGTGAGTTTGTGTACTGCATCAGAATAGGGCTGTGTCCTGTAAATGTGAGCCAGTTGTCTGATAGGTTGTGAGGTTGTGTACACATCAGAATGGCTTGTCCTGTAACAGTGATGCAGTGTTGTTGATAGTGTATGGTGTTGTGTACGCATGAGGAATAGGGTGTGTCTGTAACATGTGTGCCAGTGTTGTCTGATAGTGTAGTGAGTGTTGTGTACTGCATGAGAATAGGGCTGTTCCTGTAACATGTTATGCCATGTGTCTGATAGTGTAGTGAGGTTGTGTACTGCATCAGAATAGGCGTGTCTGACATGTATGCCAGTGTTGTCTGATAGAATAGGTTAGGAGTGTTGTGTACTGCATCAGAATAGGGCGTGTCCTGAACATTGATGCATGTTGTTGATAGGTATAGTGAGTGTTGTGTACTGCATCAGGAATAGGGTTGTGTCCTGTAACATGTGATACCAGTGTTGTCTGATAGATGATAGGTGTAGTGAGTGTTGTGTACTGCATCAGGAATAGGGTTGTGTCCTGTAACATGTGATGCCAGTGTTGTCTGATAGGTGTATTGAGTGTTGTGTACTGCATCAGGAATAGGGCTGTGTCCTGTAACATGTGATACCAGTGTTGTCTGATAGATGATATGGTTGTAGTGAGTGATGTTGTACTGCATCAGGAATAGGGCTGTGTCCTGTAACATGTGATGCCAGTGTTGTCTGATAGTGATAGGTGTAGTGAGTGTTGTGTACTGCATCAGGAATAGGGCTGTGTCCTGTAACATGTGATGCCAGTGTTGTCTGATAGATGTTAGTGTGTAGTGAGTGTTGTGTACTGCATCAGGAATAGGGCTGTGTCCTGTAACATGTGATGCCAGGTGTTGTCTGATAGATGATAGTTGTAGTGAGTGTTGTGTACTGCATCAGGAATAGGGCTGTGTCCTGTAACATGTGATGCCAGTGTTGTCTGATAGATGATAGGTGTAGTGAGTGTTGTGTACTGCATCAGGAATAGGGCTGTGTCTTGTAACACGTGATTCCAGAGTTAACTGATAGATGCTAGGTAGTTCATAGTCAGCTTATCTGTTCAGTATATGTTATGTTGCCTGATCTCCATGACCGGGCTGAAAGCTTGTAGCTGGCAAACATGGACCTACAGCTTTTAAACAGAAACTTCATATTGTGTATACGTAATTATAATTAATCAGATATTTTAATAGAAGATTAAAAAATCATAGGTTGATTTAAGAAGGAGCCATGCCTGAATGTTTCCATTGAACTTTTAATTTGTTGAAACTATGAGAAAAGTGTCCATTGACTCTGTAACATTTGGTCTGTTTGGACTTTTTCAGGCTGGAGAGGTTTGTGGACAGTCTTGGAACGCTTATGACAGATGACCCCATGAGACAGGTGGCGCTTGTGGCCCAGACAGTCGTGCGTCTTCTGGACGAAAACGTGGCTGCCCTACAGTCTCAAAACCTCACCATGGAGAACTTGGTCTTGCACGTGCCTATTCTACGGGATGTCTACAGTGCTCTTGGGGTAGAGGGAGACATACTGGATGCCATATTGAAGGCGCCTGTCCAGAGTGCTCAATTGGTGTTACAAGCTCTGTTGGCCAATGGAACATCAGCTCAGAACACCGTGTGCAACATGACCAGGCTACAAGAGCTTATGAAGCTGCCGGCGACCTTCAACACCACCGCTCTGTACCACGGTGTCTGTCTGAAGAACACCACAGAAGCTGTGAACAACCTGGTCAGGAACCTGGACCTGCAGGGTCTTATCGATGGCTTACAGTCACCTTTGACACCGGCCAACTGGTCCCAGGTGTTCCAGCAGTCAGAGGAGCTGCAGAAACACATTGAAGCCCTGATCGCTCATCCACCAACATTTAACGCCAGCAGTCTGATGGCTCTGCTCGACTCCACCTTCAACACGTCCAACCTGTGGCAGTTGGCCTCCATGTACACCTACCAGGAGTTCTTTGGCCTGCTGGACGCCTACCCTGAGATGAAGGTGCTGAAGGAGATGGTGAGAGTGCAGGGTGTAGTGGTGGAGTTCTTGGATGACCTGATGAATCGTCTGGTGGTGAATGGGGCGACGGTGGACCTGGCTTCCCTCTTTTCATCCAGCCCCTCCTTTGTCAGGCTGATGGACGCTGCGCTTCACGCCAAACCCAACCCTGTCACTGCTCTGGCCTTTGTGCAGCTCAATCCCGCCAGGGTAAGTATGCTGATGAGCGACCAGTCGCCGTGCTGTAGTGGTTACCGACTGGAAGGTTGTGGGTTTGAATCCCCATCAGTACCTTCAAAAATCATTGTGGGTTTTTCGGCTCTAACCGGCTCCTACCCAAAGTTGGGCGTGCGATGGGCTCATTGGGAAGACTGGGACCACACAGTCGAGTCTCATCCACTTCACGGATGCGTCATTGAGGGTGTTGCTCAGATTTTCTGAGCAGCACCACAGGTGTCTGTATCTCTCGGGCCTGGTTTGACGCCAGGAGATATTATGATAGTAAGCGTAGAATACAGCCCTGTCACGAAGTCTCAATCCTAGATGGAACCCTAAAACATCATGATTATCATCCTCATCGACATGATCATCATGGCATCGTAAAAATTGTGCCAGCTTCTGCGGCCATTTAGGTGGCGTAGAAAATGGGACGGAAGAAAAGGAGAGTACAAAGTTAAACTCCCTGAATGCGATGATCCTAAAAAACGAAATATGTTGATGAGCGCATGGAAAGGCTGTAATGAGGGTGGAATGGAGAAAAAGAAAAAAAAAGAAGAGAAATGGGGTGGAGGGAGTTAGGCAGGAGGTTGGAGGGAGGAGAAAAGGCTGGGTTAAAATGGGTGTGAGGATGATCACTACAATTTCATTATGGACTCAGTAGTAATGTTCTGTCGTTAACCAAAACAATTTAATAACAATAATAATGACATTGAGAACAATTATCTTACTTGTCTCCATTGCCATTTTAATCATCATCAGAAGATGAAAAAATACCCCCCCCCCCCCAAAAAAAAAAAAAAAAAAACCACCCTAGAATATTCCATTCTTCTTCTTCGTTTTCTTCTCTTCTTCTTCTTCGTTACTTCTTCTTCTTCTTCTTCGTTTACTTCTTCTTCTTCTTCTTCTTCTCGTTTACTTCTTCTTCTTCTTCTTCTTCTTTCTTCTTCTTTCTTCTTTTCTTCTCTTCTTCTTCTTCTTCTTCTTTCTTCTTCTTCTTCTTCTTCGTTTACTTCTTCTTTCTTCTTCTCTTCGTTTTTCTTCTTTCTTTCTTCTTCTTCGTTTTTCTTCTTCTTTCTTCTCTTCTTCTTCTTCTTCTTTCTTCTTTCTTCTTCTTCTTCTTCTCTTCTTTCTTCTTCTTCTTCTTTTCTTGTTCTTCTTCTTCTTTTCTCTTCTTTCTTCTTCTTTCTTCTTCTTCTTCTTCTTTTCTTTTCTTCTTCTTTTCCTTCTTTTCTTCTTCTTCTTCTTTTCTTCTTCGTTTTCTTCTTCTTCTTCTTCTTCTTCTTCTTCTTCTTCTTCTTCTTGTTCTTCTTCTTCTTCTTCTTCTTGTTCTTCTTCTTTCTTCTTCTTCTTGTTCTTCTTCTTCTTTCTTTCTTCTTCTTCTTCTTCTCTCTTGTTCTTCTTTTCTTCTTCTTCTTCTTTTCTTCTTCTTCTTCTTCTTCGTTCTTCTTCTTTTCTTTTTCTGTTTTTCTTCTTTCTTCTTTTTTTTTTGTGTTTTTTCTTTTTCTCCTCCTCCTCCTCCGCCTCTTGAAGAAGTGTTCATCAGACTCCTCCATCTCTGTCGGTTACGCACTAAAGTCTGGGGCTTTGTAAGCTTTTTTTTGTCCATCCTGCAGTGTCAGTCCATCGTTTTTTTTTTCTGTCCCCGCCCCCCTCGTTTCCCTCCCTCACGTTCCCTGGAGGACTGATTTAGCAAGGCCATTGGATCTTGGATCGGCCAAGCCAAAATAGCATTCAAGAAGATGAAAAGCATTCTTACCAATAAATGCCTATCAACAATTGACATCTGGAAGAGAGTTCTTGAATGTTATATAGAACCGATAATTTCATACGGTTTTGAGGCGTGGACAGTCAACACAAAGCCAGAGCAAGATTGAGGCAGCCGATATGTGATTTCTTAGAAGAATGGTGAGAGTTCCATGGACAGCAAAGAAAACAAACGAGACAGTCTTGATGGAGGCAGACACAAGGAAATCATTGATAAAGAAGATTAGGAAAGGACAGGCGCTTTTAAAAGCCATTTTATGAGGAAAGGGGAACTGGAGCACCTGGTCACAAAAGGAAAGCTGGAGGGAAAGAGAGCAGCAGGTAGACCCAGGGAAAAAAGATTGGACGGACTTGCAGAGTGGCTGAGGACAGAGATGGTGGAAGATGTGCTTGCGGCAACAAGGGATAGATACATATGGAGGGCCATGATCGCCAACACCATGTGGCAGGGCGCTTGATGATAATAACTGGATCTTGTTACTTGACATACCAACATACCAAGCTTTCTTTCTTTTCTTGACTGGAGTCAGCCAATCTTAAAACAGGACACTGATAGCAACAAGAATAACAGTCATTGACCTTATTCCATATTTAAATAAAATGACGGTTTTTGCTATATAAAACTAACTGCAGTGGTTATTACAGAAAACGATATCAGAAGTACGGAACTGTCATTTTCCTTTGTGTTTGTGTTCCCAGTCCAGTGAGCTGATGACGCTTGACGAGGACAGACTGCAGTCCATAATGTGTACACCTAGCGAGTTCCAGAAGTACTTCATCATACCGGCCCATGCCAACATCACGGAGATCTTGGGCGTCCTCTGCTCTCTCAATTTCACTCAGTTTGCTGAAGAATTGAACGACAACTTCATGGTGGACGCTCTGAGCAAGAAGGTAGGGAATTATTTCCCTGATTGTTGTTGTTTTGTTACTGTTGTTGTTGTGGGTTTCATATTGAGGGTTACTTGGTGCCTGAACTAAAGGAATAAAGAAGGCAGATAAACTGTTGTTGTTGTTGTTGTTGTTGTTGTGGGTTTCATATTGAGGGTTACTTGGTGCCTGAACTAAAGGAATAAAGAAGACAGATAAACTGTTCTAGCAGATAATCCTTGTTGTCTTTGTGGTTGTTGGTAAATGTAGCGTTTTATTTTCTTTTTTATCGAATATTATTGTTATTGTCGTTTAAAGCCCAGCCAACTACGTAGAGCCATATCAGGGTTATAACCGTTTCAGAAGATACAACACTTCAACAGGATAAAATATGAAAGAGCCCCCGGCATCCCCATGGGAATATACATTTTTTGTGATGCGACAGTAGAATCATGTACATATATTTTCAGTGACATCCTGGTTTTTGTGTGCGAGTGTCTCTTCATTTGTGTTCCATAAGTTTATATTTATGTGACGTGGTTGATTTTTCTAAATGAGATGTTTGTTCAATTAATCTGTTTTCAGTTTGCTATGGCCATGAACGACAGTAGCCGATTCAGCCTTCAGAAGTATATCAACATGAGCATGAGCTTGGTGGAGCAGTTCACAGCTTTGGCTGGCGTGAGGAATGTCACCTTCAATGGCAACGACCTCGGGCATGTTTTCGATGTCAATGTCACACAGCTTTTGGAAGCCATGGAGTCTGTCAATGCCCGGATGCAAGCTGAGTACCCAGCTCTTCTGACTTCCTCGTGAGTTTTGTTTACACAGCTTGGTATAAGGTTTTTGCCCTGATTGATACTGAGTTTTACACTGTATGATATAGACTTTTACATTATATAATGTGGACTTTTACATCATATAATGTGGACTTTTACACTATATAATGTGGACTTTTACACTATATAATGTGGACTTTTTACACTATATAATGTGGACTTTTACACTGTATAATGTGGAGGTTTACACTATATAATGTGGACTTTTTACACTATATAATGTGGACTTTTACACTAAATAATGTGGAGGTTTACACAGCTTGGTATAAGGTTTTTGTCCTGCTTGATACTGAGTTTTACACTGTATGTTATGGACTTTTACACTGTATAATGTGGACTTTTACACTATATAATGTGGACTTTTACACTATATAATGTGGACTTTTACGCTAATGTGGACTTTTACACTATATAATGTGGACTTTTACACTATATCATGTGGACTTTTACACTATATCATGTGGAGTTTTACACAGTTTGGTATAAAGTTTTCGCCCTGCTTGATACTGAGTTTTACACTGTATGATATAGACTTTTACACTACATAATGTGGACTTTTACACAACATAATATGGACTTTTACACTATATAATGTGGACTTTTACACTACATAATGTGGACTTTTACACTATATAATGTGGACTTTTACACTATATAATGTGGACTTTTACACTATATAATGTGGACTTTTACACTATATAATGTGGACTCCTGACAGAGTGATTATGTGTATGGTTCTACTGACAGTGATAATGTGTGTGGTTCTACTGACAGTGATAATGTGTATGGTTCTACTGACAGTGATAATGTGTGTGGTTCTACTGACAGTGATAATGTGTATGGTTCTATTGACAGTGATAATGTGTATGGTTCTATTGACAGTGATAATGTGTATGGTTCTACTGACAGTGATAATGTGTGTGGTTCTGTTGACAGTGATAATGTGTATGGTTCTACTGACAGTGATAATGTGTATGGTTCTATTGACAGTGATAATGTGTGTGGTTCTGTTGAAAGTGATAATGTGTATGGTTCTATTGACAGTGATAATGTGTATGGTTCTACTGACAGTGATAATGTGTATGGTTCTACCGACAGTGATAATGTGTATGGTTCTACTGACAGTGATAATGTGTATGGTTCTACTGACAGTGATAATGTGTATGGTTCTATTGACAGTGATAATGTGTATGGTTCTACTGACAGTGATAATGTGTATGGTTCTACTGACAGTGATAATGTGTATGGTTCTACTGACAGTGATAATGTGTATGGTTCTGATGACAGTGATAATGTGTATGGTTCTACTGACAGTGATAATGTGTGTGGTTCTACTGACAGTGATAATGTGTATGGTTCTGTTGACAGTGATAATGTGTATGGTTCTACTGACAGTGATAATGTGTATGGTTCTGTTGACAGTGATAATGTGTATGGTTCTACTAACAGTGATAATGTGTATGGTTCTACCGACAGTGATAATGTGTATGGTTCTACTGACAGTGATAATGTGTGTGGTTCTGTTGACAGTGATAATGTGTATGGTTCTGTTGACAGTGATAATGTGTGTGGTTCTACTGACAGTGATAATGTGTATGGTTCTGTTGACAGTGATAATGTGTATGGTTCTACTGACAGTGATAATGTGTATGGTTCTGATGACAGTGATAATGTGTATGGTTCTACTGACAGTGATAATGTGTGTGGTTCTACTGACAGTGATAATGTGTATGGTTCTGTTGACAGTGATAATGTGTATGGTTCTGTTGACAGTGATAATGTGTATGGTTCTGTTGACAGTGATAATGTGTATGGTTCTGTTGACAGTGATAATGTGTATGGTTCTGTTGACAGTGATAATGTGTATGGTTCTGTTGACAGTGATAATGTGTATGGTTCTGTTGACAGTGATAATGTGTATGGTTCTACTGACAGTGATAATGTGTATGGTTCTACTGACAGTGATAATGTGTATGGTTCTGTTGACAGTGATAATGTGTATGGTTCTGTTGACAGTGATAATGTGTGTGGTTCTACTGACAGTGATAATGTGTATGGTTCTACTGACAGTGATAATGTGTATGGTTCTGTTGACAGTGATAATGTGTATGGTTCTACTGACAGTGATAATGTGTATGGTTCTGTTGACAGTGATAATGTGTATGGTTCTACTGACAGTGATAATGTGTGTGGTTCTACTGACAGTGATAATGTGTATGGTTCTGTTGACAGTGATAATGTGTATGGTTCTACTGACAGTGATAATGTGTGTGGTTCTACTGACAGTGATAATGTGTATGGTTCTGTTGACAGTGATAATGTGTATGGTTCTACTGACAGTGATAATGTGTATGGTTCTATTGACAGTGATAATGTGTATGGTTCTACTGACAGTGATAATGTGTATGGTTCTGTTGACAGTGATAATGTGTGTGGTTCTACTGACAGTGATAATGTGTGTGGTTCTGTTGACAGTGATAATGTGTATGGTTCTGTTGACAGTGATAATGTGTATGGTTCTACTGACAGTGATAATGTGTGTGGTTCTGTTGACAGTGATAATATGTATGGTTCTACTGACAGTGATAATGTGTATGGTTCTACTGACAGTGATAATGTGTATGGTTCTACTGACAGTGATAATGTGTGTGACAGGTTGAACAGTGTACTGGCCGGGTTGATCAACTCATCAGAAGGTCAGGGCATCGTCATTGCCCTGAAGGCAGTGGAGGTCTACCTTCACGGTCTCAACAGGATGCTGGAGGATATCAGTTGTAAGTTATGTTTTATTTCTGTTTGTTGGTACGGTCACTGGACAGTGAAATGTGTACTGATTTATGAACTCTTGACATGATGTTTGATGACAGTATCTGTGAACTAGCTGCCCCCCAAAATTAATGTGTATGCACTGTAAATTAATGTGTCTGTTTATCAGACTGATATTTTTTCAGCTTGTTTTAATATGTTCGTCGTGTTGCAGTGCTTTCTGAATATAACAACAAATGTGGAGATGTATTAAGTATATGTAGATATACACGAACATACACATGTATCTATACATGAATGCATACACATATACTCATATACACATGCAAACAAGAATATGCACAAGTACATTATATTTATAAAGTGACAGATGAGAGCATAATTATACTGAACTAAAATATTTTAGATAGGATACTTCAGGAAGCCTTGTATGATAATGATGGTAACAGGTGAACTGAAAAGTACAGATTATCTCTTTGACATGTTTATTTGATCCTTTGGTATGGTGAAGTAAAGTGGACATTTGTTAACACAAGTAATGAACTGTCATAGGCTGGTGAAGTAAAGTGGACATTTGTTAACACAAGTAGTGAACTGTCATAGGCTGGTGAAGTAAAGTGGACATTTGTTAACACAAGTAATGAACTGTCATAGGCTGGTGAAGTAAAGTGGAAATTTGTTAACACAAGTAATGAACTGTCATAGGCCCTCTGACGTATCGCTAAATAAGTCTCTGGGCCACAGTAAGTCACTATGGTGGGTTGATTACCACGATGAAGTATCAATTGGAAGGTTGTGAGCTCAAATCCCATTAGTCCTGTGGGATTTTTCGGTCCAAGTCGGCTTCTATATAGAGTTTGATGTTTGTGGGCTCTTTGGTAGGGCCGAGACCACACAGTCGATGTCATCCACTGCACGTAATCATCGTTTAAATCTTCTGACCAACACAACAGGTACCTGTATCTCACGGACCTGTGTGACGCCAGGATGTATTAGGGTAACAAGTATAGAGTACTGCCCTGTCACGCAGTCTCAAATCAAAATGGAACTCAATAGCATCATAATTATCATCCCAACTCAATAGCATCATAATTATCATCCCAACTCAATAGCATCATAATTATCATCCCAACTCAATAGCATCATAATTATCATCCCAACTCAATAGCATCATAATTATCATCCCAACTAAATAGCATTATAACTATCATCCCAACTCAATAGCATCATAATTATCATCCCAACTCAATAGCATCATAACTATCATCCCAACTCAATAGCATCATATTTATCATCCCAACTCAATAGCATAATTATCATCCCAACTCAATAGCATCATAATTATCATCCCAACTCAATAGTATCATAATTATCATCCCAACTCAATAGCATCATAATTATCATCCCAACTCAATAGCATCATAACTATCATCCCAACTCAATAGCATCATAATTATCATCCCAACTCAATAGCATCATAATTATCATCCCCATCGTCATCATCATCATAACAGAACGAAACATTGTCCCAGCTTTGGTGGCTGTTAAGTTGGCATAGAAAATGGGACCAAAAACAACAAATAAACAAGCTGAGGTCAAAATTGCTTAAATGCAATGACTTAGACGTAGACACTCTGGCGTTGTGTGATGCAGGACGTAGATATAGCATTCCAAGAGACTCAGTTGCCAGAGAGTCTGAGGGTACTACTTCAGCGTGTATCCAACAGTCAGGTCTCTGTCAACGTCTGGCGCCAGTGCATTTCTGGTCTTCACCTTCCTAGCTTATCATCCTGCATTGTAGCTCAGGACATGGGGCAGTCTAGTGGCATGGCCCAGCCAGTGCATTTCTGGTCTTCACCTCCCTAGCTTTTCATCCTGCATTCTAGATCAGGACCCCGGGCAGTCTAGTGGCATGGCCCAGCCACTTCAATCGACGCTTGCATATGCTGTTGGCATCTGGGAACTGTTTGATTCTTGACTTGTGTTCAATGATGATTTTAAAAAGTCTCTAGGCCACACGCCTCAGCCAATCGGAGATCAATACATATGTTCGGAAAAAGTCTTGCCCGGTTTTCGGGTTCATGCTTCCAGTGTCAGTATTCGTGACTTTCCGTTATGGTAGCCGATTCATTAAAAGTTAAACCTGTAGTTAATGACAGCTTGATTATGCTTTGTGTGTGTGTTGTGTGTGTGTGTGTATTTTTGTGTGTGTGTGTGTGTGTGTGTTGTGTGTGTGTGTGTGTGTTTGTGTGTGTGTGTGTGTTTGTGTTTGTGTGTTGTGTGTGTTTGTGTGTGTGTGTGTGTTGTGTGTGTGTGTGTGTTGTGTTGTGTGTGTGTGTGTGTGTGTGTGTGTGTCTGTGTGTGTGTGTGTGCGTGTGTGTGTGTGTGTGTATGTGTGTGTTTGTGTTTGTGTGTGTGTTTGTGTGTGTGTGTTTGTGTGTGTGTGTGTGTGTGTGATGCAGCCGGACCTATCAGCCTTGCTGCCATCCTGAACAACACAGAGGTGGGCAACATCGTGATACCTTTCTTGCAGAACCCTCAATCCTTGCAGGATCTGCTGGATCTAGAGCTGCTGCCACATAAGGTAACGCA
>CM060305.1:170867494-170877494 GCA_030674185.1 Monoplex corrugatus
AGTCCACACACTCCAGGTATACATCTGTACCATCCAGTTCACACTAAAGTAGAGGATCACGCTAAGTAGAACCAATAGTCCACACACTCCAGGTATACATCTGTACCATGGAGTTCACACTAAAGTCGAGGATCACGCTAAGTAGAACCAATAGTCCACACACTCCAGGTATACATCTGTGTCATCCAGTTCACACTAAAGTAGAGGATCACGCTAAGTAGAACCAATAGTCCACACACTCCAGGTATACATCTGTACCATCCAGTCCACACTAAAGTAGAGGATCACGCTAAGTAGAACCAATAGTCCACACACTCCAGGTATACATCTGTGTCATCCAGTCCACACTAAAGTAGAGGATCACGCTAAGTAGAACCAATAGTCCACACACTCCAGGTATACATCTGTGTCATCCAGTTCACACTAAAGTAGAGGATCACGCTAAGTAGAACCAATAGTCCACACACTCCAGGTATACATCTGTACCATCCAGTCCACACTAAAGTAGAGGATCACGCTAAGTAGAACCAATAGTCCACACACTCCAGGTATACATCTGTGTCATCCAGTTCACACTAAAGTAGAGGATCACGCTAAGTAGAACCAATAGTCCACACACTCCAGGTATACATCTGTGTCATCCAGTTCACACTAAAGTAGAGGATCACGCTAAGTAGAACCAATAGTCCACACACTCCAGGTATACATCTGTACCATGGAGTTCACACTAAAGTAGAGGATCACGCTAAGTAGAACCAATAGTCCACACACTCCAGGTATACATCTGTGTCATCCAGTTCACACTAAAGTAGAGGATCACGCTAAGTAGAACCAATAGTCCACACACTCCAGGTATACATCTGTGTCATCCAGTTCACACTAAAGTAGAGGATCACGCTAAGTAGAACCAATAGTCCACACACTCCAGGTATACATCTGTACCATCCAGTTCACACTAAAGTAGAGGATCACGCTAAGTAGAACCAATAGTCCATACACTCCAGGTATACATCTGTGTCATCCAGTCCACACTAAAGTAGAGGATCACGCTAAGTAGAACCAATAGTCCACACACTCCAGGTATACATCTGTGTCATCCAGTTCACACTAAAGTAGAGGATCACGCTAAGTAGAACCAATAGTCCACACACTCCAGGTATACATCTGTGTCATCCAGTTCACACTAAAGTAGAGGATCACGCTAAGTAGAACCAATAGTCCACACACTCCAGGTATACATCTGTACCATGGAGTTCACACTAAAGTCGAGGATCACGCTAAGTAGAACCAATAGTCCACACACTCCAGGTATACATCTGTACCATCCAGTCCACACTAAAGTAGAGGATCACACTAAGTAGAACCAATAGTCCATACAATCCAGGTATACATCTGTACCATCCAGTTCACACTAAAGTAGAGGATCACGCTAAGTAGAACCAATAGTCCACACACTCCAGGTATACATCTGTACCATGGAGTTCACACTAAAGTAGAGGATCACGCTAAGTAGAACCAATAGTCCATACAATCCAGGTATACATATGTACCATCCAGTTCACACTAAAGTAGAGGATCACACTAAGTAGAACCAATAGTCCATACAATCCAGGTATACATCTGTACCATGGAGTTCACACTAAAGTAGAGGATCACGCTAAGTAGAACCAATAGTCCATACAATCCAGGTATACATCTGTACCATCCAGTTCACACTAAAGTAGAGGATCACGCTAAGTAGAACCAATAGTCCATACAATCCAGGTATACATCTGTACCATCCAGTCCACACTAAAGTAGAGGATCACGCTAAGTAGAACCAATAGTCCATACAATCCAGGTATACATCTGTACCATCCAGTTCACACTAAAGTAGAGGATCACGCTAAGTAGAACCAATAGTCCACACACTCCAGGTATACATCTGTACCATGGAGTTCACACTAAAGTAGAGGATCACGCTAAGTAGAACCAATAGTCCATACACTCCAGGTATACATCTGTGTCATCCAGTTCACACTAAAGTAGAGGATCACGCTAAGTAGAACCAATAGTCCACACACTCCAGGTATACATCTGTGTCATCCAGTTCACACTAAAGTCGAGGATCACGCTAAGTAGAACATGGAAACCATGCCAGGGCCTAGGGCTTATGCACAGCTTATCTATGCCATGATCATGGATGATAGGGTGCGGGAGTCAAAGGGTTAAGATTTGTCATCGCTTAGGCTTTAGAGCAGGACGCAGGAGTGTGTCAGATACATACAGACATTTCCAAGTGAGATGAATCCCTCTTGAAAACAAAACAAAACAAAACAAAACAAAACGAAATAAAACAAAACAAACAAAACAAAATGAACAAAAAACAAAAAACAAAATAAAACAAAACAAACAACAATAAAAACAAACATACAAAAAAACATTCCAAAAGAAATTGCTGCATTCAGCTAACCATTCATGTATTTTTATTTGTCTGCGCGCATTACCACAGGTCAGCGGACATGACAGCAGCACTGATGGCCTCTCTGCCCGGTGACAGCATGGCCGTCAATGCCCGTACCATCAACACCATCAACATCTTCATGAACATCATCAATGACCGCTTGGATGACATGCTCAGTAAGTACACACATGTTACTGCCTCACTGCCACTGTTACTGCTACTGTTACTGTTACTACCGCCTACTGACATTATGTTACAACAACTACAACGACGTCTATAGCGGGCTGATTGGTAGAGCCATGGACTCAAGATCTGATATCCTAAAAATGGCTCAAGATCTGATATCCTAAGTTCAATCCCAGTCCCCAACATTAATAACTGGCCCATTTAATGTTTCCATCAGTCTGGTAGTGTTAGCTTAGTGTTTGACGGGGCCATTCTTCCCTTTCCCCGTTTCAAGACCTTGCCAGCGCATAGGGTTTTGTGCAGGCACAGGAAATGTCAGATTATTGCTGGCGGATTTAGGTGGAGCGCATATGGAGCTGTCTGAGCGCGGTGAATCCCTCTTGAAGTAATTCCAATAAGTCCAGTTACAACTTATGCTATTGCTACCACAGCTGTCGCTAACAGGAACTAGGAAAACGTGAAAATAGAATGAGAACACGTATCTAATATGAAGAGAATCAGACAAAACAGGCGTAAATGTTTGACCAACCAGCCTTTGTCAAGCGTAAATGTTTGACCAACCAGCCTTTGTCAAGCGTAAATGTTTGACCAACCAGCCTTTGTCAAGCGTAAATGTTTGGCCAACCAGCCTTTGTCAAACGTAAACGAAAACAATGGAGAACAAATGTAAAGCAACAGATAGAAGAATTAGGAGAAATACAGCAAAACTCCCTTGTTGTTTCGTCCAATAGGAGAAAATAACTGATAAAAAGTCATATGATAATGTGTTTGTGAGTATTCGTAAGTGGGAAGAGGGACGGTTGCTAAGTTCAGCCATTCGAATGAATAAATTAATAGATGGATGGATGGATTGATGAATGGATGGATGGATGGATGAATGATTGAATGAATGAATGAATGAATGAATAAACGAACGAGTGAATGAACAAATAAATGAGTATCATTTCACTCTTTTACCTTCTCAGTAAAATGGATGTATTTTCTGCAGAGAACGGAGTGAGCCTGTACACACTGCTGAACCACAGCTCCTCCCTGGTCAACCTGATGGAAGCCTACCTGGAAGTCACACAGCTGTCTCCACAGGCCTGGTTGGACTCCCAATTCAACGTTTCCAGGGTCAGTGCAGCGTTCACCTAGTCGTGGAAGAAAAAAACTAAACAAAACTAAACACAATCGATGAAAGTGTCAAAAAGAAGAGCTCAACAAAACAAATCAAAATCGAACAGCGCAAGCATACAGCAGAAAACGTTCATTGGGTCATTTTTATGGCGCATTAGGCGTTTTTCTTCTGTTTATTATTAACTGATTTATTGTTGATATTTTATACAGATTCATACATAAACTGTACAGATCACGTTTTGTTACGCACAAAAATGTAATGTATTGGATGCAACACAGAATAACTTAATGAATAAAGCTCAAACACGACAACAGTAATATGAGCAGACCTTCAAGACCAGCAGGATACTATGCCTTATAAATCATACAATGAAATGAACTGGACTGCTTGAAAAGAAATAAAATGTAAAAATGGGATTTTTGACTGAATTACTGCTTTTCAAATTTTCAGTGTTGATTGATTTATTGACTTGATTTAATTTGATTTGACTGATACTATGTCAGTTATTGATTTATTGACTTGATTTAATTTGATTTGACTGATACTATGTCAGTTATTGATTTATTGACTTGATTTAATTTGATTTGACTGATACTATGTCAGTTATTGATTTATTGACTTGATTTAA
Source organism: Monoplex corrugatus (assembly GCA_030674185.1). Lineage (NCBI taxonomy): Eukaryota > Metazoa > Mollusca > Gastropoda > Littorinimorpha > Ranellidae > Monoplex > Monoplex corrugatus. The sequence goes on from CM060305.1 coordinate 170,871,872, forward strand.
TTTGATTTGACTGATACTATGTCAGTTATTGATTTATTGACTTGATTTAATTTGATTTGACTGATACTATGTCAGTTATTGATTTATTGACTTGGATTTAATTTGATTTGACTGATATCATGTCAGTCACACCCTACGTGTTAGTTCCGATCTCTGTTACTGAATTATATGTGATGTTATCCTTTCTTGAATATCCCTTTCACTCTGTCGTCTTCAGGCAGCTTATGAGTATCTGTATAGAAGCTCTTGGATAGGGTGAGGGAGTGAAAAGAATTTGGAAAACTTACATTATGTGTGCTTCGTTGCCATTTTTTTTTTACATAAGGGATAACCGTTACTGCTCACCTTTTTGTTTTCGTTGCTGTCCTGTTTTCACTTCAGTGCTCAGAGAAACCGATATATTTTTTACCATGCCGTGGTGACGACGATCGAGATGATGATGGCGATGCTGGAATTCTATTCTGGATTTAGACTTCGTGACATGGTGTATCCTACCTTCTTTTCATATATTAATTCTGGTGTCACCCAGGCTAGAGAGATACAGACACCTGCGGTGTTTGTCAGGAAATTTAATTAAGCAAACGTTGTCAGTAACACATTCGTGACATGGATGAAAGTGGACCTTGTGGTCCTAATCTACCCAATAAACCAGCAACACGCACAACTCATGGTAGGAGCTGGTTTCGGCCGAAAAATCCTGCAAAGCTTTTGATAGAACTGATGGAATTGGAACCCACAATCCTGCAGTCAGTTGTCCCTTACGTTAACCGTTGAGCTACGGAGACTCGTACCCGTCACTTTATTAATCCTTTCACTTCCGCACCCTATCTGCCAGCTGCAAAATCTTAACCCTTTTACTCCTTCATCCTATCCACCAACTTCCATCAAGAAGCTGGTGGATAGGGTAAAGGAATGAAAAGGTTAAGTTTTTGCTTTGCTGTCATGGCTGACCATGCTGGATGCTGGTGGATAGGGTGAGGGAGTCAAAGGGTTAATGTATGTCAGTTTGTGTTTCAGCTGATGGAGGTGGTGATGAACACCACCATGCTGAACGACATGTGTGCGTCTGGAAGTCTGGCATCGTACTTGGCCGATGGTGCCCCTAGCACCACTGTGGTCACCTCCATGCAGACCGTCATGTGCAGCGTCACCACGGAACTGCCGGCTGCTTTCAGGCAGTTTATCGATTATCAGGCACTTCAGATGCAGGTGTGCTATGTGTGTGTGTGTGTGTGTGTGTGTGTGTGTGTGTGTGTGTTGTGTTGTGCTGTGTTGTGTGTGTGTGTGTGTGTGTGTTGTGTTGTGCTGTGTTGTGTGTGTGTGTGTGTGTGTTGTGTTGTGTTGTGTGTGTGTGTGTGTGTGTGTGTGTGTGTGTGTGTGTGTGTGTGTATGTGTGTGTTGTGTGTGTGTGTGTGTGTGTTGTGTTGCTGTTGTTGTTATTACTGTTATTATTGATATTGATGCCATTATCATGATGATGATGATGATAATTATGATGATGATCATCATCATCATCATCATCATCATCATTCGTCTTCTTCTTTTTCCTCCTCTTTCTCTTCTTCTTCCTCTTTCTCTTCTTCTTCTTCTCGTTATTATCATTATTGTTATTATTATTATCGTTATCATTATTATTACTATTATCATCGTCATCATCATCGTCAAATCATCATCATCATCATCATCATCATCATCATCATCATCATCATCATCATCATCATCATCATCATCATCATATATTATCATTATCATTATTCGTGTGCAATGTTGGACGCTTGCAGATAACGACACTGTGGAACATGAGTGTGCCAGTGGAACCTCAGTACAAGCAGTACACAGACAACATCGCCCGATTCAGCCAGCTGATCACACAGCTTGCCCAGACACCGCCTACAGTTGATCCTGGGCTCTCTTCCATGTTCGACTTCACCAGCATGATGGATGCTCTGCAGAACATCGCAACAAACCCAGAAATGTGAGTGTGAACACTTTTTTTGATGTTTGTACATGTTAAAACTTCTATAGGAACTTACATTGTAGTCATTTTTTTTTCTTCCTCTGTGTGCAAGCAGCTCGACCAACTGGGACGGTCGTAAAGAGAGTTCAGCTGAATATTGAAAGACATGTAAGGACTGTAAGATAAAGCGATCCTTATCAATGTCAGTAAAATGAAATGATCCTTATCAATGTCAATAAAATGAAATGATCCTTATCAATGTCAGTAAAATGAAATGATCCTTATCAATGTCAGTAAAATGAAATGATCCTTATCAATGTCAGTAAAATGAAATGATCCTTATCAATGTCAGTAAAATGAAATGATCCTTATCAATGTCAGTAAAATGAAATGATCCTTATCAATGTCAGTAAAATGAATTGATCCTTATCAATGTCAGTAAAATGAAATGATCCTTATCAATGTCAGTAAAATGAATTGATCCTTATCAATGTCAGTAAAATGAAATGATCCTTATCAATGTCAGTAAAATGAAATAATCCTTATCGATGTCAGTAAAATGAAATGATCCTTATCAATGTCAGTAAAATGAAATAATCCTTATCGATGTCAGTAAAATGAAATGATCCTTATTAGTGTCAGTAAAATGAAATGATCCTTATCAATGTCAGTAAAATGAAATAATCCTTATCAATGTCAGTAAAATGAAATAATCCTTATTAGTGTCAGTAAAATGAAATAATCCTTATCAATGTCAGTAAAATGAAATGATCCTTATTAGTGTCCGTAAAATGAAATGATCCTTCTATGAAATGCGCCTTATCGATGTCAGTAAAATGAAATGATCCTTATCAATGTCAGTAAAATATGATCCTTATCAATGTCAGTAAAATAAATGATCCTTATCGATGTCAGTAAAATGAAATGATCCTTATCAATGTCAGTAAAATGAAATGATCCTTATCAATGTCAGTAAAATTAAATGATCCTTATCGATGTCAGTAAAATATGATCCTTATCGATGTCAGTAAAATGAAATGATCCTTATCGATGTCAGTAAAATGATATGATCCTTATCGATGTCAGTAAAATGAAATAATCCTTATCGATGTCAGTAAAATGAAATAATCCTTATCAGTGTCAGTAAAATATAATGATCCTTATCGGTGTCAGTAAAATGAATTCATCCTTATCGATGTCAGTAAAATGAAATGATCCTTATCGGTGTCAGTAAAATGAAATAATCCTTATCGGTGTCAGTAAAATATAATGATCCTAATCAGTGTCAGTAAAATGAAATGATCCTTATCGGTGTCAGTAAAATGAAATGATCCTTATCGGTGTCAGTAAAATATAATGATCCTAATCGGTGTCAGTAAAATGAAATGATCCTTATCAGTGTCAGTAAAATGAAATGATCCTTATCAGTGTCAGTAAAATGAAATAATCCTTATTGGTGTCAGTAAAATATAATGATCCTTATCGGTGTCAGTAAAATAAAATGATCCTTATCAGTGTCAGTAAAATGAATTCATCCTTATCGGTGTCAGTAAAATGAAATAATCCTTATCGATGTCAGTAAAATGAAATGATCCTTATCAATGTCAGTAAAATATGATCCTTATCAGTGTCAGTAAAATATGATCCTTATCAATGTCAGTAAAATGAAATAATCCTTATCGATGTCAGTAAAACGAAATGATCCTTATCAATGTCAGTAAAATGAAATGATCCTTATCAATGTCAGTAAAATAAAATGATCCTTATCAATGTCAGTAAAATATGATCCTTATCAATGTCAGTAAAATGAAATGATCCTTATCAATGTCAGTAAAATGAAATGATCCTTATCAATGTCAGTAAAATGAATTGATCCTTATCAATGTCAGTAAAATGAATTGATCCTTATCAATGTCAGTAAAATAAAATGATCCTTATCAATGTCAGTAAAATATGATCCTTATCAATGTCAGTAAAATAAAATGATCCTTATCAATGTCAGTAAAATATGATCCTTATCAATGTCAGTAAAATGAAATGATCCTTATCAATGTCAGTAAAATGAAATGATCCTTATCAATGTCAGTAAAATGAATTGATCCTTATCAATGTCAGTAAAATGAATTGATCCTTATCAATGTCAGTAAAATGAAATGATCCTTATCAATGTCAGTAAAATGAATTGATCCTTATCAATGTCAGTAAAATGAATTGATCGTTATCGATGTCAGGTACTTTTCTTAGGACCATCGCTCTTGGTCAGGTTTCATTTGTGCTTAACATTTTTATAATATCAACCAAAGGACATAACTTTGAGAGTCACGTAGAAATTATCTCCCATGTTGTTGAACCTCTCAAATCTAACACAGTTTGCGCCACCCATTCAGCTAGCATAGAAGCAGATACAAAGCACAAAAACCGTAAGCTCAGAACACTCCTCAGAAAAGGAGCGCCCAAGCCTACCTTTATACTCTGCAACTACCCTACACACAACTATGAGAGAGGAGAGAAATAATACAATATATTGGTCTTATGTTCAAGATTGACATAGTCTTTTAATCTTGAACTGACCAAACACACACACATAGACAAGACAGAACATATACAGGGTTGCTTCCAAGGCATATAGGTAATACCAACGAAATAAGAGAATTTTTATAATATCAATCAAAGGACATAACTCTTGAGAGTCACGTAGAAATTATCTCCCATGTTGTTGAACCTCTCAAATCTAACACAGCTTGCGCCACCCATTCAGCCAGCACATTTTGTTTGCCCTATTTCATATACTATCTTAATGGCCACTGAAGCTGGGACAGTTTTACAATGTTATGATGATGATGACGGTGATGATTATCATGATGTAGTGGAGTTCCGTCAAGGATGGAAACAGCGTAACAGGGCAGTGCTCTGTGCTCACTGTTATATATATCCCGGCTTCAACCAGGCCAGAAAGAAACAGACACCTGTGATGCTGGTCAGGAGATTTAAGGAATGTCCTCAATGACGCATCCAGGGAAACTAGACGATGTCTGTATGTGTGTGTGTGTGTGTTTGTGTGTGTCTACATGTGTGCGCGCCCTTGTGCGTGTGTGTGTGTTTGGTCCCACTCTTCCCGGTGAGCACATAGCATGCTCAGTTTGGGGTAGACGCCGATTGGATCTGAACAATCACACAGTGAGTTAGCCAAGACTGATGGGATTCGAACTCACACTCTTTCAGTCGTTAGTCAGTTGTGCTAACCACTGCACCACGGCGAATGGTCTTGTTGGATTATGTTTGCGGCATGTACTGCCAGAGTCCCTTCTAGTATGGTGTCCATTACAGCTTTTGGAGTTGGTCATCAAAGTGCAGAAATAACAGTAGGTATTTCAAGGCCAGTTTTTCCTATATGTGCTTCAATGTCTGGCCATCATTTTGCAAAGAAAACAAACGAGACAGTCTTGATGGAGGCAGACACAAGAAGATCATTGATACGGAAGAATAGGGAAAGACAGGACATATTTATAGGCCATTTCATCAGGAAAAGGGAATTAGAGCACCTGGTCACAACAGGAAAGCTTGAGGGAAAGAGATCACCAGATAGACCCAGGGAGAAAATATTGGACAGACTTGCAGGGTGGCTGAGGACAGAGAGGGTGGAAGATGTGCTTGCGGCAACAAGGG
>CM060305.1:170879994-170882494 GCA_030674185.1 Monoplex corrugatus
TGTACATACTGGTGTTTTATCTTGGCTGGTGTATATACTGGTGTTTTATCTTGGCTGGTGTACGTACCGGTGTTGTATCTTGGCTGGTGTACATACTGGTGTTTTCATGTTTCCACATGAACCGTCAACCACTAACATGACTTGTTACATACTGTGTATCTTGGCTGGTGTACATACTGGTGTTTTATCTTGGCTGGTGTACATACTGGTGTTGTATCTGGCTGGTGTATATACTGGTGTTGTATCTTGGCTGGTGTACATACTGGTGTTTTATCTTGGCTGGTGTACATACTGTGTATCTTGGCTGGTGTACATACTGGTGTTGTATCTTGGCTGGTGTACATACTGGTGTTGTATCTTGGCTGGTGTACATACTGGTGTTGTATCTTGGCTGGTGTACATACTGTGTATCTTGGCTGGTGTACATACTGGTGTTTTATCTTGACTGGTGTACATACTGGTGTTGTATCTTAGCTGGTGTACATACTGGTGTTGTATCTTGGCTGGTGTACATACTGGTGTTGTATCTTGGCTGGTGTACATACTGTGTATCTTGGCTGGTGTACATACTGGTGTTGTATCTTGGCTGGTGTACATACTGGTGTTGTATCTTGGCTGGTGTACATACTGGTGTTGTATCTTGGTTGGTGTACATACTGGTGTTGTATCTTGGCTGGTGTACATACTGGTGTTGTATCTTGGCTGGTGTACATACTGGTGTTGTATCTTGGCTGGTGTACATACTGGTGTTGTATCTTGGCTGGTGTACATACTGGTGTTGTATCTTGGCTGGTGTACATACTGGTATTTTATCTTGGCTGGTGTACATACTGGTGTTTTATCTTGGCTGGTGTACATACTGGTGTTTTATCTTGGCTGATGTACGTACTGGTGTTGTATCTTGGCTGGTGTATGTACTGGTGTTGTATCTTGGCTGGTGTACATACTGGTGTTTTATCTTGGCTGGTGTACATACTGGTGTTGTATCTTGGCTGGTGTACATACTGGTGTTGTATCTTGGCTGGTGTACATACTGGTGTGTATCTTGGCTGGTGTACATACTGGTGTTGTATCTTGGCTGGTGTACATACTGGTGTTGTATCTTGGCTGGTGTACATAGAATGAAAAGATTCATGTGTGTCTTGTTCAGATGAACACGTTCAGTGGTGGACAGGGTGAGAGAATGAAAAGATTTATTTTTCTTGTGCAGATGAACAAATTCTGGAACAATGAAGATTTCCGCAACAGACATCTGTGTAACGGCCAGCTGCCTGCAGAAGTGACCACTCTGACAGGTGTCACTCCGTCCACAGTCAGCACCTTGTGCACCATCCCTACCACAGACTGGATCCAGACCATGAAAAGAATGAACTACACTGAGGCACAGATTCTGTCCTGGGTCAACAGGGTAGGTGACAGTTTAACAGATATCGGCGTTCTGTGGAGCTCTGTGGCACATACACACAGACAGATATCAGTGTTCTGTGGAGCTCTGTGGCACATACACACAGACAGATATCAGTGTTCTGTGGAGCTCTGTGGCACATACACACAGACAAATATCAGTGTTCTGTGGAGCTCTGTGGCACATACACACAGACAGATATCGGCGTTCTGTGGAGCTCTGTGGCACATACACACAGACAAATATCGGCGTTCTGTGGAGCTCTGTGGCACATACACACAGACAAATATCGGTGTTCTGTGGAGCTCTGTGGCACATACACACAGACAAATATCAGTGTTCTGTGGAGCTCTGTGGCACATACACACAGACAAATATCGCGTTCTGTGGAGCTCTGTGGCACATACACACAGACAAATATCGGTGTTCTGTGGAGCTCTGTGGCACATACACACAGACAAATATCAGTGTTCTGTGGAGCTCTGTGGCACATACACACAGACAAATATCGGTGTTCTGTGGAGCTCTGTGGCACATACACACAGACAAATATCAGTGTGTGTTCTGTGGAGCTCTGTGGCACATACACACAGACAAATATCAGTGTGTGTTCTGTGGAGCTCTGTGGCACATACACACAGACAAATATCAGTGTTCTGTGGGAGCTCTGTGGCACATACACACAGACAAATATCAGTGTTCTGTGGAGCTCTGTGGTACATACACACAGACAAATATCAGTGTTCTGTGGAGCTCTGTGGCACATACACACAGACAAATATCAGTGTTCTGTGGAGCTCTGTGGCACATACACACAGACAGATATCGGTGTTCTGTGGAGCTCTGTGGCACATACACACAGACAAACCTTTTCTGTGGAGAGTTTGGAGTGTGTTCAGGAGGGATTCATGGCATTTAGACACTTCCATATGCGCTCCACCCAAATCTGCCATCAATTATCTGTCAGACTGCCTGAGCTTGCACAAACTCCTTTGCACTGGTAAAGTCTTGAAACGTCAGGGGGAAGAGGGACCATGAAACACTGAGCTGACATCACCACTTTCTGTTTCAGTTTCTCAAGATGACGTCTCCGCG
>CM060305.1:170894994-170937494 GCA_030674185.1 Monoplex corrugatus
CTTACAGGATTTTTAACGTGCATGCTGGGTGTTTTACTGTTACCATAAGCCAGCCACTGACATGACTTACAGGATCTTTAACCTGCATGCTGGGTGTTTGTTTCCATAAGCCATCCACTGACATGACTTACAGGATCTTTAACGTGCATGCTGGGTGTTTGTTTCCATAAGCCATCCACTGACATGACTTACAGGATCTTTAACCTGCATGCTGGGTGTTTGTTTCCATAAGCCAGCCACTGACACACAGATTATGTACAAAATGCACTTGAGTAATTTTTTTGTTGTACACAAGACAATCAAGTGATTTTTTTACCATTGCCAGAAATGGACGACTTGTTTTGTACCATGGTCACGGAGGATGGCCTTGACATTGCTGGTGCTGTGACCTATCTGAGACAGAATGGACTTGATGCACTGCTCCATGCGGTAAGTACGTTATGTCTGGTGTGGTTCTTTTGTTGGTCTGGTGTGTGGTTCTTTGTTGTCTGGTGTGTGGTTCTTTGTTGTCTGGTGTGTGGTTTTTCTTGTTGTCTTGGTGTGTGGTTCTTTGTTGTCTGGTGTGTGTTCTTTGTTGTCTGTGTTGTGTGGTTCTTTGTTGTCTGGTGTGTGATTCTTTGTTGTCTGGTGTGTGGTTCTTTGTTGTCTGGTGTGTGGTTCTTTGTTGTCTGGTGTGTGATTCTTTGTTGTCTGGTGTGTGGTTCTTGTTGTTGTCTGGTGTGGTTCTTTGTTGTCTGGTGTGTGGTTCTTTGTTGTCTGGTGTGTGATTCTTTGTTGTCTGGTGTGTGGTTCTTTGTTGTCTGGTATGTGGTTCTTTGTTGTCTGGTGTGTGGTTCTTTGTTGTCTGGTATGTGGTTCTTTGTTGTCTGGTGTGTGGTTCTTTTGTTGTCTGTATTGTGTGGTTCTTTGTTGTCTGTGTGGTTCTTTGTTGTCTGGTATTGTTGTTCTTTGTTGTCTGGTATGTGGTTCTCGTTCTTTGTTGGTCTTTTGTTGGTGTGCTTGTGTTGTGGTTTGTTCTTGTTCTGTCGTGTTGAGTCCTTTGTTGTCTGGTGTGTGACTGTCGTTGTTTGTACGGTCATTTGTTGTCTGGTGTGTGACTGTCGTTTTGTACGGTCATTTGTTGTCTGGTTGTGTGACTGTCGTTTGTTTTTTGTACGGTCCTTTGTTGTCTGGTGTGTGGTCTCGTTTTTTGTAGGTCCTTTGTTGTCTGTGTGTGTGGTTCTCGTTCTTTGTATGGTCCTTTGTTGTCTGGTGTGTGGTTCTCGTTCTTTGTACGGTCCTTTGTTGTCTGGTGTGTGGTTCTCGTTCTTTGTATGGTCCTTTGTTGTCTGGTGTGTGGTTCTCGTTCTTTGTACGGTCCTTTGTTGTCTGGTGTGTGGTTCTCGTTCTTTGTATGGTCCTTTGTTGTCTGGTGTGTGGTTCTCGTTCTTTGTACGGTCCTTTGTTGTCTGGTGTGTGGTTCTCGTTCTTTTGTACGGTCCTTTGTTGTCTGGTGTGTGGTTCTCGTTCTTTGTACGGTCCTTTGTTGTCTGGTGTGTGGTTCTCGTTCTTTGTACGGTCCTTTGTTGTCTGGTGTGTGGTTCTCGTTCTTTGTATGGTCCTTTGTTGTCTGGTGTGTGGATGTCCGTTGTTTGTATGGTCCTTTGTTGTCTGGTGTGTGGTTCTCGTTGTTTGTATGGTCCTTTGTTGTCTGGTGTGTGGTTCTCGTTCTTTGTACGGTCCTTTGTTGTCTGGTGTGTGGTTCTCGTTCTTTGTATGGTCCTTTGTTGTCTGGTGTGTGGTTCTCGTTCTTTGTATGGTCCTTTGTTGTCTGGTGTGTGTCTCGTTCTTTGTACGGTCCTTTGTTGTCTGGTGTGTGGTTCTCGTTCTTTGTGTGGTCCTTTGTTGTCTGGTGTGTGGTTCTCGTTCTTTGTGTGGTCCTTTGTTGTCTGGTGTGTGGTTCTCGTTCTTTGTGTGGTCCTTTGTTGTCTGGTGTGTTTTCTCGTTCTTTGTGTGGTCCTTTGTTGTCTGGTGTGTAGTTCTCGTTCTTTGTGTGGTCCTTTGTTGTCTGGTGTGTGGTTCTCGTTCTTTGTGTGGTCCTTTGTTGTCTGGTGTGTGGTTCTCGTTCTTTGTGTGGTCCTTTGTTGTCTGGTGTGTGGTTCTCGTTCTTTGTATGGTCCTTTGTTGTCTGGTGTGTGGTTCTCGTTCTTTGTATGGTCCTTTGCTTTTGTTTTCTCTTCGGAACTGTCACCAGGCACCGGCTTTTTGTTCAGGATGCTGGTGGATAGGGTTAGGGAGTGACAGTGTTAGTGTTATTGCAGGATGCTGGTGGATAGGGTTAGGGAGTGACAGTGTTAATGTTATTGCATTGTGCTGGTGGATAGGGTTAGGGAGTGACAGTGTTAATGTTGCTGCATTGTGCTGGTGGATAGGGTTAGGGAGTGACGGGTGTCGTGTTAGTGTTATTGCAGGATTGCTGGTGGATAGGGTTAGGGAGTGACAGTGTTAATGTTGCTGCATTGTGCTGGTGGATAGGGTGAGAGAGTTAAAATTTTAATGTTACTGCAGGATGGTGGTGGATAGGGTGAGGGAATGAAAGTATTAATCGGATCAGTTAATCCTTCATTTTGTTGATTTGGCAGTTTGGTTTGGTTGGGTTTGTCTTCTGTATATTTATGTTATTTTGCAGGGAGGAAGTTGTTTTGCATCTCGGATTATGCTATATCACGGGTAAAGAGTGAAACGGTGTGTGAATTAAAATTTTAAAAAAAATTCACACACAGCAGACAGACAAACAAACAACTAACACACACGCACAAAAACAAACAAACAAACAAAAACAAACAAACAAACAACTATGTGGAACAAAAACAAACCAGAAAACACACCATGCACACAATTTGTATACAGATGAATATTGAAATAACAAAATAATTATTAAATTTGGTGTTCTGAATCAATATTCCTTCTACTTTTTCAGATGTCAGAGTTAATGGTGAACGGTACAGAAGGTCGCTTCCAGTGTCAGCAGCTGATTGGAGCCACGACAGACATGTTGCAGTGGGTCACCAACATGACCGAGTCACCTATGACCTTTGACATGACCCGTCTAGCTCAGTGTCTGGAGCAAGGATCGCCGCTCTTTATTGATGTCTTGCGTGGATTTAACCAGTCAGTTGAACAGTCTTTACTTTTATAGGCTTACTGCTTTTGCTTTGTTTCCATGTTTTTTTTAAAGTTTCTCTAATTTTTCAAATATTGTTGTTGTGTTATTTTGTTTTGTTCCAAAGACTGTTTTGAAGACGGTAGTATCGGTATCTCACTGTACGGCAAATCGTTTTAAAGCTTCTTTTAGAAACAGTTTATGGCTAGTCCTGATATGCTCTGAGAGTTGTAGGACTCAACGGAACGGAACGAACGGTGTATTTTCTGCGCAAGTATAGTATATCCATTGTTGAAAAATAGGACCAGCCACACTGCCAACGAAATAAACGCTAGTGGTTCTCAGGTAGCATATTCTGTGTATCGATTTGTTTTGTTGAATTTTGTCTTCTAAATGGTCAAATGGGGGAGATGCTAGGAGCAACGAGAGATAGAGATGGTTGGAAATCCATGGTCGCCAACGCCATGCGGCAGGGCACTTGATGATGATGATGATGATGAAATGGTCAAAGTGAAGTTTTTAGGTAAACAACAGACAGCAACTTTGATTAATTATTAGCGTGGCGTTGGCATGTAGGGCAGCGACGAAGGTCCGCCACTCTGGTCTGTTAAGAGGCAACGTCTGTATGTAACGCCTGTGTGTATCATGGCCTTCAGTCACAGTATTTGTCGACAAACTCTCGCAACACCCTCAGTGACGAAACCATAAAGTACATGAGACTCGATTTTGTGGTGCCAGTCATTTCAGTGAACACACAGCACACACAGGTCCAGGTAGGGAAAATCCCCACGATAGTTTTTTTTTTTCGACTTGTAGGGGTTCGAACTCATGTCTTCCCAGGTAGCTGTCTTGTGCGCTAACCAGTTTGCCGTTAGACACAGTGCTGTTAAAACTGGTCACTTCTTTTAAATCGAATATTAACGCTTACATTTTTTCACCTAACGTCTGAGTCGTTCTTTGCTGCCGAATACCTTGTTCTTGTGTGTGTGTGTGTGTGTGTGTGTGTGTGTGTGTGTGTGTGTGTGTGTGTGTGTGTGTGTGTGTGTTGTGTGTGTGTGTGTGTGTTTGTGTGTGTGTGTGTGTTGTGTGTGGTGTGTGTGTGTGTTTGTGTGTGTGAGTGTGTGTGTGTGCGCGCGCGCGTGTGTGTATGTGTGTGCGTGTGTGTGTATGTATGTGTGTGTGTGTCATTTACATGTAACCAAGATTGTTCTTCTGATAGACTGATAAAAATGTAGCTAGGTAAAACATAGGCAAGGTAGGACCTCAGGATCCGACCAGCTGATGGGTTTATGTACAGACTGAAGGCTTGTGCCTTGATCACCATCACATGGCACTTGTGACGTTATTGCATATGGAATTAATTCCCAGCGCGGAAACGTAACATCGCCTTGAGAAACTGAAACTGTTACGTTGTCATGCAGACGGCAGCTAGAATTGCCGGTATAGACAAGATTTTAGTACTACATAAGTTACGGCAATACTACAACTTGACTGTATTTGTTTTGTCTCGCAGGATATACCAGGTGATGATCGATGTCTCCAGTCTCCTTACTGACAATGACATCAAAACGTTGCTCGGCAACTCAGAAGAGCTGGGCCAGATCCTGGATTTTGTCCTCAACGTCTTCTCAGGGGAAGAGTCAGGTACGACTGTACGATTTTGTACAGAAGTTATTGCAGCTGTCGTATCACAACTTGAGGTGTGTTGGGTTGAGACTAAGGTGCTGACTTGAACATTCTGGATTCGTAGATGATAGTAGATAGAACCCACAGGGAAGGCAAAATAGTAGATAGAACCCACAGGGTAGGCAAAATAGTAGATAGAATCCACAGGGTAGGCAAAATAGTAGATAGAACCCACAGGGAAGGCAAAATAGTAGATAGAAGCCACAGGGAAGGCAAAATAGTAGATAGAAGCCACAGGGAAGGCAAAATAGTAGATAGAAGCCACAGGGAAGGCAAAATAGTAGATAGAAGCCACAGGGTAGGCAAAATAGTAGATAGAACCCACAGGGAAGGAATAACAAAATAGTAGATAGAACCCACAGGGAAGGCAAATAGTAGATAGAACCCACAGGGAAGGCAGAACCTCCAACAAACGAAAAAGATCATACCAGCACGTTGGGTTCATGTGCAGGCCTGTGCTTTGTGCAGCGTTCGTTTTGGATCTTTTCAAGTCTCATGACATCCGTGGCCTTGGTGCGTGGAATTACAATTTATTCCTAACACGGAAACATGGTATTAAGAAAACTGACATTGAAACTAGTGAGGTGCGTTGTATGTGTATTGAATTGTCTGTGTGAGTATGAATTCTTAAGGAATTCTGTTTAAATGTAGTACATTGATGGACTGGTGGGCATATTTTTTCACCCTTGCTCAGTAGGCTCTTTTCTTTGAAACATAAACATAACAATAGAAAAACATACAAAAATGATTCGATGTGCAATCACATATATACAGTGAGTAATGTGTTTCATAGGTAAATGATTTTAAATTTAGAAAAATTGCAGTGGGTGATTATTTTTACATATACATATATACACATACATACATACACATACGCTTATACGTACACGTGCATATACACACATACACATGTACACACACACATATATATTTATCTACAATCATCATCATCATCAGGTGCCCTGCCGCATGGCGTTGGCGACCATGGACTTCCAACCATCTCTATCTCTCGTTGCCCCCAGCATCTCCCCCACCCTCTTCATCCCCAGCCACTCTGCAAGTCCATCCAGCATTCTCTCCCTGGGTCTACCTGGTGCTCTCTTTCCCTCCAGCTTTCCCGTTGTGACCAGGTGCTCCAAATCCCCCTTCCTCATAAAATGGCCTATAAATGTTGCTTGTCTTTTCCTAATCTTCCTTATGAGTGATCTGCCTCGTTTGTTTTCTTTGCTGTCCATGGAACCCTCAACATTCTTCTGAGAAATCACATCTCGGCTGCCTCGATCCTGCTCTGGCTTTGCTTGCTGACTGTCCACGCCTCGCATCCGTACAACAGTATTGGTTCTATATAACATATATATACATATATATATTCACATCTACATACACACATATGCATACATATGTATATACGTACAGAATTACAATCACATAGTGGTCATATTTGGAAAATGTTGTTTCAGTGGTGCTGAAGTTCCGGGACTTGCTGGCCAACAGTACAGACGTACAGTCCTACCTGACAGCTGTCATCAAACTGGCGCCAGAAGCTGTCAACTCTTTCCTGGCCTCCACCATCAACCTCAATTCTGTGAGTTTCTGTATCATTATAAGTTGTTCTTGTATAACACTGTTCTGCAATCTTATTTGGAATCCCTGCACATCAGACATAGTCTGACTTTTTAGCGGAGCATGGAGAACCCAAGTAGATAGGCGAGCTGACCTCGGTCCACTACAGACAGGCGAGCTGACCTAGTTCCACTACAGACAGGCGAGCTGACCTCGGTCCACTACAGACAGGCCAGCTGACCTAGTTCCACTACAGACAGGCCAGCTGACCTAGTTCCACTACAGATAGGCCAGCTGACCTAGTTCCACTACAGATAGGCCAGCTGACCTAGTTCCACTACAGATAGGCCAGCTGACCTAGTTCCACTACAGACAGGCCAGCTGACCTCGTTCCTCTACAGATAGGCCAGCTGACCTAGTTCCACTACAGATAGGCGTGCTGACCTAGTTCCACTACAGATAGGTGAGCTGACCTAGTTCCACTACAGATAGGCCAGCTGACCTAGTTCCACTACAGATAGGCCAGCTGACCTAGTTCCACTACAGATAGGTGAGCTGACCTAGTTCCACTACAGATAGGCCAGCTGACCTAGTTCCACTACAGATAGGCCAGCTGACCTAGTTCCACTACAGATAGGCCAGCTGACCTAGTTCCACTACAGATAGGTGAGCTGACCTAGTTCCACTACAGATAGGCCAGCTGACCTAGTTCCACTACAGATAGTCCAGCTGACCTAGTTCCACTACAGACAGGCCAGCTGACCTAGTTCCACTACAGATAGGCCAGCTGACCTAGTTCCACTACAGATAGGCCAGCTGACCTAGTTCCACTACAGACAGGCCAGCTGACCTAGTTCCACTACAGATAGGCCAGCTGACCTAGTTCCACTACAGATAGGCCAGCTGACCTAGTTCCACTACAGATAGGCCAGTTGACGTCGTTCCACTACAGATAGGCCAGCTGACCTAGTTCCACTACAGATAGGCCAGCTGACCTAGTTCCACTACAGATAGGCCAGCTGACCTAGTTCCACTACAGATAGGCGTGTTGACGTCCTTCCACTACAGATAGGCGTGCTGACCTAGTTCCACTACAGATAGGTGAGCTGACCTAGTTCCACTACAGATAGGTGAGCTGACCTAGTTCCACTACAGATAGGCCAGCTGACCTAGTTCCACTACAGATAGGCCAGCTGACCTAGTTCCACTACAGATAGGTGAGCTGACCTAGTTCCACTACAGATAGGCCAGCTGACCTAGTTCCACTACAGATAGGCCAGCTGACCTAGTTCCACTACAGACAGGCCAGCTGACCTAGTTCCACTACAGATAGGCCAGCTGACCTAGTTCCACTACAGATAGGCCAGCTGACCTAGTTCCACTACAGATAGGCCAGCTGACCTAGTTCCACTACAGATAGGCGTGCTGACCTAGTTCCTCTACAGATAGGCCAGCTGACCTAGTTCCACTACAGATAGGCCAGTTGACCCCGTTCCCTACAGATAGGCCAGCTGACCTAGTTCCCTACAGATAGGCCAGCTGACCTAGTTCCTCTACAGATAGGCCAGTTGACCCGTTCCACTACAGATAGGCCAGTTGACCCCGTTCCACTACAGATAGGCCAGTTGACCCCGTTCCACTACAGACAGGCGAGCTGAACTCGTTCCACCATGTTGTTGCACAGTCTGCATCTTTGGTGGGCGTGCATGCTGGGAGTTTTGACGTATTCCATAAGCCGGCCACTGATAGGACTTAACAGGATCTTTAAATGTGTATGTTTGATACTCTGCATGTGTGTACTCAAGAAGAAGGGTGTTTAGAGTGCTGTCTGGTCTGCACATACCTTGACATGAGAGATGGGAACAATCTCCGCTCTTTACCCACCAGGTGGAGCTGTCAAGGCGAATCGAAGCCAGGACGTTCCGATTGGAAGTGGGACGTTGATCCACCTGACCACTTTGCCTGTTGTAGATATCAGCTTTGGTTTGTACTGCAAGTGTGACCTGTCTCCGTATGGGGTAGTGTATAGGACATATGGGTGGTTTTGGACATTAGGTTTGTTCATTTTGAATCAGGCTCAGGTTATGTGCTTTATATCCCAGCTGTTTACAAGAAGTGTCATCGCATGCTGTCTGCTATTTTTGTGCTCAGTAAACTGAAGCTATATGCTGCTATTACAGTATTAGTTGAGTGCTATAGTGTGTGTGTTTGTGTGCTTTTGTGTGTGTGTGTGTGTGTGTTTTGTGTGTGTGTGTGTTTGTGTGCTTTTGTGTGTGTGTGTGTGTGTGTGTGTGTGTGTGTATGTGTGTGTGTGTGTGTGTGTGTGTGTGATGTGTGTGTGTGTGTGTGCTCGTGTGTGTGTGTGTGTGTGTGTGTGTGTGTGTGTGTGTGTGTGTGTGTGTGTGTGTGTGTGTTTCTTTGTGTGTATGGGCAATTTTTGTGCGTGAGTGTATGTATGACTATGGTTGTATGTGTGTTTGTGCGCCTGTTTAGTTATCAGTGTTTATATATACATGTGTATGTTTGTGTGTACGTGCGTGCTTGCACGTGTGTGTATCTATATATTCGTTTGTGCGTGTTTGTGTGTGTGTTTTTGTGTATATATGTGTGTGTGTTTTTGTGTATATATGTGTGTGTTTTTTGTGTATATATATGTGTGTGTGTTTTTGTGTATATATGTGTGTGTGTTTTTGTGTATATATGTGTGTGTGTTTATTGTTTATGTGCGTGTTTTGTGTGTGTGTGTTTTTGTGTATATATGTGTGTGTGTGTTTATTGTTAATGTGCGTGCGTGTATGCACATTCATTTCACTGAAGGTTATTGCAAATAAATTGTGTTTGTGTGTGTGTGTGTGTGCGCGTGTGTGTACGTGTCTGTGTCTCTGTATGTTTTTGTCAGTGTGTGCCCTTGTTGCGTGTATGTTTCTGTGTGTCTCTGTGTCTTTGTGTGTGCAAGAGAGAAAGAGAGACAGAGATAGATAAATAGTCAGATAGAGGGATAGATAGATAGATGAGAGAGAGAGAGAGAGAGAGAGAGAGAGAGGAGAGAGAGAGAGAGAGAGAGAGAGAGAGAGATAATTTAAAGTGTAGCCCTATTACTAGAGAGAGAGAGAGAGAGAGAGAGAGAGAGAGAGAGAGAGAGAGAGAGAGAGAAAATTTAAAGTGTAGCCCTATTTCTAGTAAGTGGTGGACAAACAATACACAGGACACACGTGTTTATTACACATTTATTATTGTATCGATCAGACAGTTGTCTCAACAAATCCGTCACTATGCATGAACTGTCAGCACCGTTTGTGTTTCAGACAAACTTCCTCAATCACACGGTGTCGGAAATAGCAGACACTCTGTGTGACCCCACTCTCCTGGCCGATGTCATTGATCTGCCTGACTTCTCTCCCTTCAACCTGTCCACGGTCAGCGACCTGTTCTGCACAGCGGACGTCAACGTCACCGCTGCCATCTTCAAGGATGCTGGCAAGTCCGAAGAGTTCATGACACAGGTCAGTGGAATGATATGGGTTTGTGCAGGTAGTCAGGTATTGTTGGTTGTACTGTGACTAGTTCATTGTTTTTACACATAAAAACCGGTATCACTAGTTTACAATACACGAAACTTTTTGTGGAAAAACGCTAGTTTTGAAAGAAATCGAAAGAAGAAAAAGATGTCTTTTATTTGTTTAAAAAACAACAACTATCCTCCTTTTTCAACAACTTATGCTTGCATGTCGACGTGCATATATCTTCTGATATGTGCGTGTATGAAATGCACGTATGCCTGTGCACGCACAGAGGTACACATGCATGCACACACACGCACATCCTCACACACACCACACACTAATATCACAGGGTGGAAAGACATTAAATGAAAGAACACCCATGCGTAGGTGTGCATGCATGTATGTACAAACGCAGATGTTTAGATACAAATGAACAGATGCACATTCTCTCTCTCTGTCTCTCTGTCTGTCTGTCTGTCTGTCTGTCTGTCTCTCTGTCTCTCTCTCTGTCTGTCTTTCTTTCTCCGTCTCTCTTTCTCTCTTTCTCTTCTCTCTCTTTCTCTCTCTCTCTCTCTCTCACACACACACACAACACAACACAACACACACACACACACACACACACACCACACACACACACACACACACACACACACACACACACACACACCCGCACAACATACCATTGGCATGGCCACCCTTTTCCCAAACCAGTCATTCAGTCACGTTTTGCTGTATGTTCATTATCGTTTATCTCATCACAGATGACGGCCCTGCTTGTCCCCGACCCCACGGGTCAGTTTGTGAGTAACCTGACCAATAACCTGATGGACCTGGTCTCCCAGCTGCAGAGCATCTCCTTTTTAATGGAGCTGATGGGCAGCAACGCTTTTGACATCAACTTCCTCATGCAGAATGCCGACACTATTGACGCCATCTTGGCTGGAGGAGGCACCATTCAGAAGATTGTCGACAGGTGAATGGATTAGAATAATTATGTCGACAGGTGAATGGGTTAGAATAATTATGTCGACAGGTGAATGGGTTAGAATAATTATGTCGACAGGTGAATGGATTAGAATAATTATGTCGACAGGTGAATGGGTTAGAATAATTATGTCGACAGGTGAATGGGTTAGAATAATTATGTCGACAGGTGAATGGGTTAGAATAATTATGTCGACAGGTGAATGGGTTAGAATAATTATGTCGACAGGTGAATGGGTTAGAATAATTATGTCGACAGGTGAATGGGTTAGAATAATTATGTCGACAGGTGAATGGGTTAGAATAATTATGTCGACAGGTGAATGGGTTAGAATAATTATGTCGACAGGTGAATGGGTTAGAATAATTATGTCGACAGGTGAATGGGTTAGAATAATTATGTCGACAGGTGAATGGGTTAGAATAAATTATGTCGACAGGTGAATGGGTTAGAATAATTATGTCGACAGGTGAATGGGTTAGAATAATTATGTCGACAGGTGAATGGGTTAGAATGATTATGTCGACAGGTGAATGGGTTAGAATAATTATGTCGACAGGTGAATGGGTTAGAATAATTATGTCGACAGGTGAATGGGTTAGAATAATTATGTCGACAGGTGAATGGGTTAGAATAATTATGTCGAACAGGTGAATGGGTTAGAATAATTGTGAACTGTAATGCTTAGCTTCAGCAGAGTTTGGAGTTTGTTCAAGGAATTCATGGCAGTCTGGCAGTTCATATGCGGTCTATCCAAATCTGCTAGAAATTATCCGGCAGACTTCCAGAGAATGCACAAAAGCCCATACGCTGGCAAGACCTTGAAACGGAGAGGAGGGGAGGGGGGAAGAGGAACCTATGAAACACTAAGCTTGACACCACGGGAAAATGATGGAAAGGTTCAGAAAGGAACCTGTGAAACACTAAGCTTGACACCACGGGAAAATGATGGAAAGGTTCAGAAAGGAACCTTGAAACACTAAGCTTGACACCACGGGAAATGATGGAAAGGTTCAGAAAGGAACCTGTGAAACACTAAGCTTGACTCCACGGGAATGATGGAAAGGTTCAGATGGTCAGCCAACAGACCAATGATGGAAACGTTCAGATGGTCAGCCAACAGACCAATGATGGAAAGGTTCAGATGGTCAGCCAACAGACCAATGATGGAAACGTTCAGATGGTCAGCCAACAGACCAATGATGGAAACGTTCAGATGGTCAGCCAACAGACCAATGATGGAAAGGTTCAGATGGTCAGCCAACAGACCAATGATGGAAAGGTTCAGATGGTCAGCCAACAGACCAATGATGGAAACGTTCAGATGGGCAGCCAACAGACCAATGATGGAAACGTTCAGATGGTCAGCCAACAGACCAATGATGGAAACGTTCAGATGGGCAGCCAACAGACCAATGATGGAAACGTTCAGATGGTCAGCCAACAGACCAATGATGGAAACGTTCAGATGGCAGCCAACAGACCAATGATGGAAACGTTCAGATGGTCAGCCAACAGACCAATGATGGAAACGTTCAGATGGTCAGCCAACAGACCAATGATGGAAACGTTCAGATGTGCAGCCAACAGACTAATGATGGAAACGTTTAGATGGGCAGCCAACAGACCAATGATGGAAACGTTCAGATGGTCAGCCAACAGACCAGTTTTTAATGATGCGGGCTGGGATGGAATTCAAGTCTTTATTTGGCGGCTACCCAGAAAAAGCAACACGCCCGCTTACAATAAAAACTTGGCCATGCTGCAGTGTACGTCTCAGTGGCTCCATTATCTGTGTTGGTGAGAGCAGCTTGCTAATAACAGGGGTCAGGGGTACAACCACTCAAGTGAGCCATGATGTTTAATTGTCCTTATTAATTCAGTTGGTTAGAGCGCCATGCTGACAACACAGAAGGGGGAGAGTCATGGGTCGTCAGGCGGATCACAGGCTTTTCAAAGCGGGGTAGGTTGGTTCACTTGATACAGCCTTGTACTCAGGATGTAATGTCTAGAGTTCAGTCACAGCGTACAGCATGAAGATGACCATCTTAATGATTCAGTCATTTTCGTGCTGTCAGTTTAATGTTTTACAAGTCCCACGTCTCCCCTGGCTGGAGCTAAATAGCAAGAAGACTGAAGTCATGGTAATCAGTAAAAAACAAGAAATTCACTCATGCAAAATAACAGCAAATGGCACAACACTGAGACAGGTTGGAAAGTTTAAATATCTGGGAACGGTCATCTCACCAGGCGGTAGATGCACATCAGAAATAGCCAGCAGAATCGGCCAAGCTAAAAACAGCATTCAAGAAGACAAAAAGCGTTCTTACCAACAAATGCCTACCAGTTAACATCAGGAAGAAAGTTCTTGAGTGATAGATAGAACCGATACTGTTGAACGGTTGTGAGGCGTGGACAGTCAATATGCAAAGTCAAAACTAGATTGAGGCAACTGAAATGTGGTTTCTAAGAAGAATGTTACATGGACAGCAAAGAAAACAAACGAGATAGTCTTGAAGGAGGTAGACACAAGAAGAACATTAATAAAGAAGATTAGGAAAAGACAAGCAACATTTCTAGGACATTTTATGCGGGAAGGGAAATAAGAGCATCTAGTCACAACAGGAAAGCTGGAGGGAAAGAGAGTGCCAGGTAGACCCACGGAGAAAATATTGGACGGACATGCAGAGTGGCTGAGGACAGATAGGGTGGGAGATGTACTTGCAGCGACGAGGGATAGATTCGTGTGGCCGGCCATGATCGTCAACGTCAAGCTGCAGGGCACATGATGATGTTTGAGCTTTATAAGTAAAGTTATTATTCATTATTAAGTACAGGTATGTTCAAACCATTACACCAGAGAAGATTAACCACCTGTGGTCGACTGTGTTGCAGCCTGAACGCACTGGTGGGGAGCCTGAAGTACGTGGTGCCAGAAGAAAACCACTACATCATCACTGATGTCCAGACCTTCATCTCCGGCCTGCAGAGCCTTGACCTTATCCAGTCCTACCTCGTCCAAGCCAGTAAGTGATTGGTCTGCTTCATCCTGATGTGCATGCGTTAGGAGAGATCTTTGGGGAGGTTATTTTCATGAATAGGAATCACAGATCCTTTTTCTTTATTTACTATTTGTTTTGTTTTGAGCGCTTTTTTCTGGGATAGATGGATGCAAACTGTTCTGGTTTTTTAGCGCTCACTATGCAGACGTTTTATTGCTGCACAGTCTGCATGCTGCATCTTCGATGAGTTACTATGCATTGTGTGCAGTAACATTTATTTTTTAGGGGTGTTGGTGGTGGATATGTTTGAATTTCCAAATGCCACTAAACACTGACATGGTTTATAGAATCTTTAACATGATTATGCCTATGGAATGGGTTCAAAAGCAAGCAGGTCAGTATATATTTTGACTTGGAAGATGATAAACATCTACATCCTTTACTCAACAGGCAAGCAGGTCAGTAATATTTTCACTTGGAAGATGATAAACATCTCCACCCTTTACTCAACAGGCAAGCAGGTCAGTACATATCTTGACTTGGAAGATGATAAACATCTCCACCCTTTACTCAACAGGCAAGCAGGTCAGTACATATCTTGACTTGGAAGATGATAAACATCTCACCCTTTACTCAACAGGCAAGCAGGTCAGTATATATTTGACTTGGAAGATGATAAACATCTCCACCCTTTACTCAACAGGCAAGCAGGTCAGTACATATTTTCACTTGGAAGATGATAAACATCTCCACCCTTTACTCAACAGGCAAGCAGGTCAGTACATATCTTGACTTGGAAGATGATAAACATCTCCACCCTTTACTCAACAGGCAAGCAGGTCAGTACATATTTTCACTTGGAAGATGATAAAAATCTCCACCCTTTACTCAACAGGCAAGCAGGTCAGTATATATCTTGACTTGGAAGATGATAAACATCTACACCCTTTACTCAACAGGCAAGCAGGTCAGTATATATTTTGACTTGGAAGATGATAAACATCTACACCCTTTACTCAACAGGCAGGTCAGTATATATCTTGACTTGGAAGATGATAAACATCTCCACCCTTTACTCAACAGGCAAGCAGGTCAGTACATATCTTGACTTGGAAGATGATAAACATCTCCACCCTTTACTCAACAGGCATTGCCCAGGCCAGTTAAAACTCAGACCTTCCAGTTAGAAGTCCAACATTCTAACCGACTTGGCTATCACACCCATCAGTGATTGGGGTTTACTTGTAGTTATGATTATAAAGTTAGCCGTTGAATTAACATTTTTTCACCCTCTATGTTGAACCTGACTAGAAATAATTCTTTCCTTTGATATTCATTACTGGTATGCCTGTGACTGTTGTTACAAAGCTCAGTTACATCGTTATTACCGTTGTGGTCGAAAAGAGAGCGGGTTTTAGTATCTTACATCAGATGCTCAAGCATGTGCACAATGAGATATGCACAGTTAAAAGATTGCACATTTTGATTTTTGAGGCTGTCTTTCATAAAATATTTTCATTTTATTGTATTTCGGGTTTTGGCACTATCTGTCATAAAACATTTTCAGATTTTGATTTTTGATGCTGTCTGTCACATTCTGTAAGTAGGTTTTAGAGTGTGACCTGAATGTGAAAGTGTTGTGAAAACATGATGTGACGCGTTTAGACTGACAACTAGTACTGTCACGGTCAATAAAAGAAAACGCAAAGTATCTAAGTTTTCTGAATATCTAGGGAGGAGCTTGGCAAACTGTTATCATATTTTTTTCTTTAAATAATTTCTTTTGTTTGTTTGTTTGTTTTGGGATTATCTGTATAATTCACTCTGACTGACAGTGGTGTTGATATTTCAGTTCGTGTGTCTGACCTGCAAGAAGACCCAGCAGCTGTGCGTCAGTTCCTGATTGGTGAACTGGGCTTCAGTCCTGACGCTGCCTCCGCCATCTTGACCAGCACTTACTCCGTTCGTTTGGTCAGTCGCTCACACTCAGCCTTCAACTTGGGGCATGGAAAACTCTGACTAATTGTCTGATATACGGGATGGGGGTGGGGGGTATAATTACATTCATTCTGCAACTTTGGGCATTGTGTTCACACCTCATTCCCCTGCACAAGGTTAAGGTGTAGCTGCAGGATTCACACTGTTTGATTTAAAAGCCTTCGGGGCCAAAAACTTCCAGTTTTTGTGTGTGGATAGATTAGGGGCTAGAACCTAGGACCTCTCAGTCATTATACCATGGCGTTACTCACTTTGCCACGTTGTAATTGATTTATTTGTTTATTTGTTGATTCAGGTTAAAAATCTTCAATGTTTTCACACCTTTCATTCCCCTAACTCCTGCTCATTGTGCCACAACTTGCTGTACAGTTCCTGAACGCCAGCGGACTGATGACGACGGATGAGCCATGCGAGGAGAGACTGCCACAGTTCATCCTGATGAACACCACGCAGCACCTGGAAGACGAGGTCATCCACAGATTCTGTGACCTCAGCGAAACGGAGGTCACCAATTTCATGGAGGTTATGGTGCCTCAGCTGGACATTGGCACCTTGTGCAGAAAGTAGGTTTTGTGTGTGTGTGTGTGTGTGTGTGTGTGTGTGGGGTGTGTGTGTGTGTGTGTGTGTGTGTGTGTGTGCGTGCGGGTGAAATTGTGATTATGTGGGTACGAGTATGTATGTTCGTTGTTCGTTTGTTTGCGTGTGTGTTTGCGTGCGTGTGTTTATTGGTTTATTCAATCCAAACTGGATTTTCTTCCACGCTTGTCTGTTTATTCATCCAGAAATCTACTTGCCTTCACGTTTAATTGGTTATTCATCCAGAAATCTGTTTGCCTTCACGTTTAATTGGTTATTCATCCAGAAATCTCTTTCCTTCACGTTTAATTGGTTATTCAGCCTGAAATCTACTTTCCTTCGTTTAATGGGTTTATTTCTGAAATTACTTTCCTTCACGTTTATTGGTTTTCAGCTGAAATCTACTTTCCTTCACGTTTATTGGTTATTCAGCCTAGAATCTATTTTCTTCCGTTTATTGTTTTCAGCCTGAAATCTACTTTCCTTCACGTTTAATTGGTTATTCAGCCAGAAATCTACTTTCCTTCACGTTTAATTGGTTATTCATCCTGAAATCTACTTGCCTTCACGTTTAATTGGTTATTCAGCCTGAAATCTACTTTCCTTCACGTTTAATTGGTTATTCAGCCTGAAATCTACTTGCCTTCTTCAAGTTTATTTGTTTTTGTTTTTTTTACGGAAATCCTCCCTTCCTTCACGTTTGTTTGTTCATTCAGACTAGCATCTATTTTCTTCTGCGTCCATTTGTTTATTCATTCTGAAATTGAGTTTCCTTCAGGTTTATCTGCTTTGTTCAGGGTGACATCAGTTTTCCTTCACAAATATCTGTTTATTCAGCCTTAAATGTGCTTCACGTCAAATGTCTATTCAGCCGGAAATATACTTTCGTTCACGTTCGTTTGTTTATTCCGTCTAAAATCTACTTTCTTTCACGTGTATCTGTTTATTCAACTTGAAATCTGCTTTCCCCCGTGTTTATCTGTTTATCCAGTCTAAAATATACTTTCCTTTGCGTTTATTTATTTGTTCCACCTGAAATCTGTGCTTCACATGTATCTGTTTATTCAGCTGGAAAATTACTTTCCATGACGTTTATTTGTTTATTCTTTCTAAAATCCACTTTCCTTTCAGTTTGTGTCTTTATTCAGACTGGAATTTACTTTCCCTCACGTTTATCTGTTTATTCACCTCAAATCTACCTTCTTCACATTCGTTTGTTTATTGTGCCTGAAATCTACTGTCTTAACGTTTGTCTGTTTATTCACCTCAAATCTACCTTCTTCACATTCGTTTGTTTATTGTGCCTGAAATCTACTGTCCTTAACGTTTATCTGTTTATTCACCCTCAAATCTACCTTCTTCACATTCGTTTGTTTATTGTGCCTGAAATCTACTGTCCTTAACGTTTGTCTGTTTATTCACCCTCAAATTCACCCATCCTTTCACATTCGTTTGTTTATTGTGCCTGAAATCTACTGTCCTTAACGTTTGTCTGTTTATTCACCCTCAAATCTACCTTCTTCACATTCGTTTGTTTATTGTGCCTGAAATCTACTGTCTTTAACGTTTGTCTGTTTATTCAGCCTGACGTCTATTTTCCTTCACGTTTATTTCTTTATTTAGCCAGAAATATACGTTACGTTCCTTCACGTTTGTTTGTTTGTTTATTCTTTCTAAAATCTACTTTCCTTCATGTTTATCTGTTTATTCTGCCTGAAATCTACTTTACTTTACCTTTATATGTTTATTTGGCGTGCAATCTACTTCATGTTTATCTGTTTATTCAGCCTGAAATCTACTTTACTTTACCTTTATATGTTTATTTGGCGTGCAATCTACTTCATGTTTATCTGTTTATTCAACCGGAAATCTACTTTACCTTTATATGTTTATTTGGCGTGCAATCTACTTCATGTTTATCTGTTTATTCAGCCTGAAATCTACTTTACTTTACCTTTATATGTTTATTTGGCGTGCAATCTACTTCATGTTTATCTGTTTATTCAGCCTGAAATCTACTTTACTTTACCTTTATATGTTTATTTGGCGTGCAATCTACTTCATGTTTATCTGTTTATTCAGCCTGAAATCTACTTTACTTTATCTTTATATGTTTATTTGGCGTGCAATCTACTTCATGTTTATCTGTTTATTCAGCCTGAAATCTACTTTACTTTACCTTTATATGTTTATTTGGCGTGCAATCTACTTCATGTTTATCTGTTTATTCAGCCTGAAATCTACTTTACTTTACCTATATATGTTTATTTGGCGTGCAATCTACTTCATGTTTATCTGTTTATTCAGCCTGAAATCTACTTGTTTTCACCTTTCTTTGTTCGTTGAGACTGGAATCTACTTTCCTTCACGTTATTTCTTTGTTAAGCCAGAACTATACTTTCCTTCACGTTATTTCTGTATTAAGCCAGAACTATACTTTCCTTCACGTTTATTTCTGTATTAAGCCAGAACTATACTTTCCTTCACGTTATTTCTGTATTAAGCCAGAACTATACTTTCCTTCACGTGATTTCTTTGTTAAGCCAGAACTATACTTTCCTTCACGTTATTTCTTTGTTAAGCCAGAACTATACTTTCCTTCACGTTATTTCTTTGTTAAGCCAGAACTATACTTACCTTCACGTTATTTCTTTGTTAAGCCAGAACTATACTTTCCTTCACGTTATTTCTGTATTAAGCCAGAACTATACTTTCCTTCACGTGATTTCTTTGTTAAGCCAAAACTATACTTTCCTTCACGTTATTTCTTTGTTAAGCCAGAACTGTACTTTCCTTCACGTTATTTCTGTATTAAGCCAGAACTATACTTTCCTTCACGTTTATTTCTTTGTTAAGCCAGAACTATACTTTCCTTCACGTGATTTCATTGTTAAGCCAGAACTATACTTTCCTTCACGTTATTTCTTTGTTAAGCCAGAACTATACTTACCTTCACGTTATTTCTTTGTTAAGCCAGAACTATACTTTCCTTCACGTTATTTCTGTATTAAGCCAGAACTATACTTTCCTTCACGTGATTTCTTTGTTAAGCCAGAACTATACTTTCCTTCACGTTATTTCTTTGTTAAGCCAGAACTGTACTTTCCTTCACGTTATTTCTGTATTAAGCCAGAACTATACTTTCCTTCACGTTTATTTCTTTGTTAAGCCAGAACTATACTTTCCTTCACGTGATTTCTTTGTTAAGCCAGAACTATACTTACCTTCACGTTATTTCTGTATTAAGCCAGAACTGTACTTTCCTTCACGTTATTTCTTTGTTAAGCCAGAAGTATACTTTCCTTCACGTTATTTCTTTGTTAAGCCAGAACTATACTTTCCTTCACGTTATTTCTTTGTTAAGCCAGAACTATACTTTCCTTCACGTTATTTCTTTGTTAAGCCAGAACTATACTTACCTTCACGTTATTTTTGTATTAAGCCAGAACTATACTTACCTTCACGTTATTTCTGTATTAAGCCAGAACTATACTTTCCTTCACGTTATTTCTGTATTAAGCCAGAACTATACTTACCTTCACGTTATTTCTGTATTAAGCCAGAACTATACTTTCCTTCACGTTATTTCTGTATTAAGCCAGAACTATACTTACCTTCACGTTATTTCTGTATTAAGCCAGAACTATACTTACCTTCACGTTATTTCTGTATTAAGCCAGAACTATACTTACCTTCACGTTATTCCTGTATTAAGCCAGAACTGTACTTACCTTCACGTTATTTCTTTGTTAAGCCAGAACTATACTTTCCTTCACGTTATTTCTTTGTTAAGCCAGAACTATACTTTCCTTCACGTTATTTCTGTATTAAGCCAGAACTATACTTACCTTCACGTTATTTCTGTATTAAGCCAGAACTGTACTTACCTTCACGTTATTTCTTTGTTAAGCCAGAACTATACCTTCCTTCACGTTATTTCTTTGTTAAGCCAGAACTATACTTACCTTCACGTTATTTCTGTATTAAGCCAGAACTATACTTTTTTTTCACGTTATTTCTGTATTAAACCAGAACTGTACTTTCCTTCACGTTATTTCTTTGTTAAGCCAGAACTGTACTTTCCTTCACGTTATTTCTGTATTAAGCCAGAACTATACTTTCCTTCACGTTATTTCTTTGTTAAGCCAGAACTATACTTTCCTTCATGTTATTTCTTTGTTAAGCCAGAACTATACTTTCCTTCACGTTTATTTCTTTGTTAAACCAGAACTATACTTTCCTTCACGTTATTTCTGTATTACGCCAGAACTATACTTACCTTCACGTTATTTCTGTATTAAGCCAGAACTATACTTTCCTTCACGATATTTCTTTATTAAGCCAGAACTATACTTTCCTTCACGTGATTTCTGTATTTAGCCAGAACTATACTTTCCTTCACGATATTTCTATATTAAGCCAGAACTATACTTTCCTTCACGTTATTTCTGTATTAAACCAGAACTATACTTACCTTCACGTTATTTCTGTATTAAGCCAGAACTATACTTTCCTTCACGTTATTTCTTTGTTAAGCCAGATTTGTACTTTCCTTCACGTTATTTCTGTATTAAGCCAGAACTATACTTTCCTTCACGTTATTTCTGTATTAAGCCAGAACTATACTTTTCTTCATGTTATTTCTGTATTAAGCCAGAACTGTACTTACCTTTACGTTATTTGTGTATTAAGCCAGAACTGTACTTTCCTTCACGTTATTTCTGTATTAAGCCAGAACTATACTTTCCTTCACGTTATTTCTGTATTAAGCCAGAACTGTACTTACCTTCACGTTATTTCTGTATTAAGCCAGAACTGTACTTTCCTTCACGTTATTTCTTTATTAAGCCAGAACTATACTTTCCTTCACGTTATTTCTGTATTAAGCCAGAACTGTACTTACCTTCACGTTATTTCTGTATTAAGCCAGAACTGTACTTTCCTTCACGTTATTTCTGTATTAAGCCAGAACTATACTTTCCTTCACGTTATTTCTGTATTAAGCCAGAACTATACTTACCTTCACGTTATTTCTGTATTAAGCCAGAACTCTACTTTCCTTCACGTTATTTCTTTGTTAAGCCAGAACTGTACTTTCCTTCACGTTATTTCTGTATTAAGCCAGAACTATACTTTCCTTCACGTTATTTCTTTGTTAAGCCAGAACTATACTTTCCTTCACGTTATTTCTGTATTAAGCCAGAACTGTACTTTCCTTCACGTTATTTCTTTGTTAAGCCAGAACTATACTTACCTTCACGTTATTTCTTTGTTAAGCCAGAACTATACTTTCCTTCACGTTATTTCTGTATTAAGCCAGAACTATACTTTCCTTCACGTGATTTCTTTGTTAAGCCAAAACTATACTTTCCTTCACGTTATTTCTTTGTTAAGCCAGAACTGTACTTTCCTTCACGTTATTTCTGTATTAAGCCAGAACTATACTTTCCTTCACGTTTATTTCTTTGTTAAGCCAGAACTATACTTTCCTTCACGTGATTTCATTGTTAAGCCAGAACTATACTTTCCTTCACGTTATTTCTTTGTTAAGCCAGAACTATACTTACCTTCACGTTATTTCTTTGTTAAGCCAGAACTATACTTTCCTTCACGTTATTTCTGTATTAAGCCAGAACTATACTTTCCTTCACGTGATTTCTTTGTTAAGCCAGAACTATACTTTCCTTCACGTTATTTCTTTGTTAAGCCAGAACTGTACTTTCCTTCACGTTATTTCTGTATTAAGCCAGAACTATACTTTCCTTCACGTTTATTTCTTTGTTAAGCCAGAACTATACTTTCCTTCACGTGATTTCTTTGTTAAGCCAGAACTATACTTACCTTCACGTTATTTCTGTATTAAGCCAGAACTGTACTTTCCTTCACGTTATTTCTTTGTTAAGCCAGAAGTATACTTTCCTTCACGTTATTTCTTTGTTAAGCCAGAACTATACTTTCCTTCACGTTATTTCTTTGTTAAGCCAGAACTATACTTTCCTTCACGTTATTTCTTTGTTAAGCCAGAACTATACTTTCCTTCACGTTATTTCTGTATTAAGCCAGAACTATACTTACCTTCACGTTATTTCTGTATTAAGCCAGAACTATACTTTCCTTCACGTTATTTCTGTATTAAGCCAGAACTATACTTACCTTCACGTTATTTCTGTATTAAGCCAGAACTATACTTTCCTTCACGTTATTTCTGTATTAAGCCAGAACTATACTTACCTTCACGTTATTTCTGTATTAAGCCAGAACTATACTTACCTTCACGTTATTTCTGTATTAAGCCAGAACTATACTTACCTTCACGTTATTCCTGTATTAAGCCAGAACTGTACTTACCTTCACGTTATTTCTTTGTTAAGCCAGAACTATACTTTCCTTCACGTTATTTCTTTGTTAAGCCAGAACTATACTTTCCTTCACGTTATTTCTGTATTAAGCCAGAACTATACTTACCTTCACGTTATTTCTGTATTAAGCCAGAACTGTACTTACCTTCACGTTATTTCTTTGTTAAGCCAGAACTATACCTTCCTTCACGTTATTTCTTTGTTAAGCCAGAACTATACTTACCTTCACGTTATTTCTGTATTAAGCCAGAACTATACTTTTTTTTCACGTATTTCTGTATTAAACCAGAACTGTACTTTCCTTCACGTTATTTCTTTGTTAAGCCAGAACTGTACTTTCCTTCACGTTATTTCTGTATAAAGCCAGAACTATACTTTCCTTCACGTTATTTCTTTGTTAAGCCAGAACTATACTTTCCTTCATGTTATTTCTTTGTTAAGCCAGAACTATACTTTCCTTCACGTTTATTTCTTTGTTAAACCAGAACTATACTTTCCTTCACGTTATTTCTGTATTACGCCAGAACTATACTTACCTTCACGTTATTTCTGTATTAAGCCAGAACTATACTTTCCTTCACGATATTTCTTTATTAAGCCAGAACTATACTTTCCTTCACGTGATTTCTGTATTTAGCCAGAACTATACTTTCCTTCACGATATTTCTTTATTAAGCCAGAACTATACTTTCCTTCACGTTATTTCTGTATTAAACCAGAACTATACTTACCTTCACGTTATTTCTGTATTAAGCCAGAACTATACTTTCCTTCACGTTATTTCTTTGTTAAGCCAGAACTGTACTTTCCTTCACGTTATTTCTGTATTAAGCCAGAACTATACTTTCCTTCACGTTATTTCTGTATTAAGCCAGAAGTATACTTTTCTTCATGTTATTTCTGTATTAAGCCAGAACTGTACTTACCTTTACGTTATTTGTGTATTAAGCCAGAACTGTACTTTCCTTCACGTTATTTCTGTATTAAGCCAGAACTATACTTACCTTCACGTTATTTCTGTATTAAGCCAGAACTGTACTTACCTTCACGTTATTTCTGTATTAAGCCAGAACTGTACTTTCCTTCACGTTATTTCTGTATTAAGCCAGAACTATACTTTCCTTCACGTTATTTCTGTATTAAGCCAGAACTGTACTTACCTTCACGTTATTTCTGTATTAAGCCAGAACTGTACTTTCCTTCACGTTATTTCTGTATTAAGCCAGAACTATACTTTCCTTCACGTTATTTCTGTATTAAGCCAGAACTATACTTACCTTCACGTTATTTCTGTATTAAGCCAGAACTTACTTTCCTTCACGTTATTTCTTTGTTAAGCCAGAACTGTACTTTCCTTCACGTTATTTCTGTATTAAGCCAGAACTATACTTTCCTTCACGTTATTTCTTTGTTAAGCCAGAACTATACTTTCCTTCACGTTATTTCTGTATTAAGCCAGAACTGTACTTTCCTTCACGTTATTTCTTTGTTAAGCCAGAACTATACTTTCCTTCACGTTATTTCTTTGTTAAGCCAGAACTATTACTTCCTTCACGTTATTTCTGTATTAAGCCAGAACTGTACTTTCCTTCACGATATTTCTTATTAAGCCAGAACTATACTTTCCTTCACGTTATTTCTTTGTTAAGCCAGAACTATACTTTCCTTCACGTTATTTTTGTATTAAGCCAGAACTGTACTTTCCTTCACGTTATTTCTTAGTTAAGCCAGAACTATACTTTCCTTCACGTTGTTTCTTTGTTAAGCCAGAACTATATTTCCTTCACGTTATTTCTGTATTAACAGAACTGTACTTTCCTTACGTTATTTCTTTGTTAAGCCAGAACTATACTTTCCTTCACGTGATTTCTTTATTAAGCCAGAACTGTACTTTCCTTCACGTTTTTTCTTTGTTAAGCCAGAACTGTACTTAGCTTCACGATATTTCTTTGTTTAGCCAGAACTATACTTTCCTTCACGTTATTTCTTTGTTAAGCCAGAACTGTACTTAGCTTCACGATATTTCTTTGTTAAGCCAGAACTGTACTTTCCTTCACATTTATTTCATTGTTAAGCCAGAACTATACTTTCCTTCACGTTATTTCTTTGTTAAGCCAGAACTATACTTTCCTTCACGTTATTTCTTTGTTAAGCCAGAACTATACTTTCCTTCACGTTATTTCTTTGTTAACCAGAACTATACTTTCCTTCACGTTATTTCTTTGTTAAGTCAGAACTGTACTTAGCTTCACGTTATTTCTTTGTTAAGCCAGAACTGTACTTAGCTTCACGATATTTCTTTATTAAGCCAGAACTGTACTTACTTCACGTTATTTCTTTGTTAAGCCAGAACTGTACTTAGCTTCACGATTATTTCTTTGTTAGGCCAGAACTATACTTTCCTTCACATTATTTCTTCATTAAGCCAGAACTGTACTTTCTTCACTTTTATTTCTTTATTAACCAGAACTATACTTTCATTCAGGCTATTTCTTTGTTAAGCCAGAACTATATTTTTCTTCATGCTATTTCTTTGTTAAGCCAGAACTGTACTTCCTTCACGTTATTTCTTTGTTAAGCCAGAACTTACTTTCCTTCACGTGATTTCATTTTAAAGCCAGAACTATACTTTCCTTCATGTTATTTCTTTGTTAAGCCAGAACTATACTTACCTTCAAGTTATTTCTGTATTAAGCCAGAACTATACTTACCTTCACGTTATTTCTGTATTAAGCCAGAACTATACTTTCCTTCACGTTATTTCTGTATTAAGCCAGAACTATACTTTCCTTCACGTTATTTCTGTATTAAGCCAGAACTATACTTACCTTCACGTTCTTTCTGTATTATGCCAGAACTATACTTTCCTTCACTTTATTTCTGTATTAAGCCAGAACTATACTTACCTTCACGTTATTTCTGTATTAAGCCAGAACTATACTTACCTTTACGTTATTTCTATATTAAGCCAGAACTATACTTACCTTCACGTTATTTCTGTATTAAGCGAGAACTGTACTTACCTTCACGTTATTTCTTTGTTAAGCCAGAACTATACTTTCCTTCACGTTATTTCTTTGTTAAGCCAGAACTATACTTTCCTTCACGTTATTTCTGTATTAAGCCAGAACTATACTTACCTTCACGTTATTTCTGTATTAAGCCAGAACTGTACTTACCTTCACGTTATTTCTTTGTTAAGCCAGAACTATACTTTCCTTCACGTTATTTCTTTGTTAAGCCAGAACTATACTTACCTTCACGTTATTTCTGTATTAAGCCAGAACTATACTTTCCTTCACGTTATTTCTGTATTAAGCCAGAACGGTACTTTCCTTCACGTTATCTCTTTGTTAAGCCAGAACTGTACTTTCCTTTACGTTATTTCTGTATTAAGCCAGAACTATACTTTCCTTCACGTTATTTCTTTGTTAAGCCAGAACTATACTTTCCTTCACGTTATTTCTTTGTTAAGCCAGAACTATACTTTCCTTCACGTTTATTTCTTTGTTAAACCAGAACTATACTTTCCTTCACGTTATTTCTGTATTAAGCCAGAACTATACTTACCTTCACGTTATTTCTGTATTAAGCCAGAACTATACTTTCCTTCACGATATTTCTTTATTAAGCCAGAACTATACTTTCCTTCACGTGATTTCTGTATTTAGCCAGAACTATACTTTCCTTCACGATATTTCTTTATTAAGCCAGAACTATACTTTCCTTCACGTTATTTCTGTATTAAGCCAGAACTATACTTACCTTCACGTTATTTCTGTATTAAGCCAGAACTGTGCTTTCCTTCACGTTATTTCTTTGTTAAGCCAGAACTGTACTTTCCTTGACGTTATTTCTGTATTAAGCCAGAACTATACTTTCCTTCACGTTATTTCTGTATTAAGCCAGAACTATACTTTCCTTCACGTTATTTCTGTATTAAGCCAGAACTGTACTTTCCTTCACGTTATTTCTGTATTAAGCCAGAACTGTACTTTCCTTGACGTTATTTCTGTATTAAGCCAGAACTATACTTTCCTTCACGTTATTTCTGTATTAAGCCAGAACTGTACTTACCTTCACGTTATTTCTGTATTAAGCCAGAACTGTACTTTCCTTCACGTTATTTCTGTATTAAGCCAGAACTATACTTTCCTTCACGTTATTTCTGTATTAAGCCAGAACTGTACTTACCTTCACGTTATTTCTGTATTAAGCCAGAACTGTACTTTCCTTCACGTTATTTCTGTATTAAGCCAGAACTATACTTTCCTTCACGTTATTTCTGTATTAAGCCAGAACTATACTTACCTTCACGTTATTTCTGTATTAAGCCAGAACTATACTTTCCTTCAAGTTATTTCTTTGTTAAGCCAGAACTGTACTTTCCTTCACGTTATTTCTGTATTAAGCCAGAACTATACTTTCCTTCACGTTATTTCTTTGTTAAGCCAGAACTATACTTTCCTTCACGTTATTTCTGTATTAAGCCAGAACTGTACTTTCCTTCACGTTATTTCTTTGTTAAGCCAGAACTATACTTTCCTTCACGTTATTTCTTTGTTAAGCCAGAACTATACTTTCCTTCACGTTATTTCTGTATTAAGCCAGAACTGTACTTTCCTTCACGATATTTCTTTATTAAGCCATAACTATACTTTCCTTCACGTTATTTCTTTGTTAAGCCAGAACTATACTGTCCTTCACGTTATTTCTGTATTAAGCCAGAACTGTACTTTCCTTCACGTTATTTCTTTGTTAAGCCAGAACTATACTTTCCTTCACGTTATTTCTTTGTTAAGCCAGAACTATACTTTCCTTCACGTTATTTCTGTATTAAGCCAGAACTGTACTTTCCTTCACGTTATTTCTTTGTTAAGCCAGAACTATACTTTCCTTCACGTGATTTCTTTGTTAAGCCAGAACTGTACTTTCCTTCACGTTATTTCTTTGTTAAGCCAGAACTGTACTTAGCTTCACGATATTTCTTTGTTAAGCCAGAACTGTACTTAGCTTCACGTTATTTCTTTGTTAAGCCAGAACTGTACTTAGCTTCACGATATTTCTTTGTTAGGCCAGAACTATACTTTCCTTCACATTTATTTCTTCATTAAGCCAGAACTGTACTTTCCTTCACTTTTATTTCTTTATTAAACCAGAAGTATACTTTCATTCAGGCTATTTCTTTGTTAAGCCAGAACTATATTTTTCTTCATGCTATTTCTTTGTTAAGCCAGAACTGTACTTTCCTTCACGTTTGTTTATTTATTCTTCCAGAATCTACTTTCCTTCCTGTTTATCTGTTTATTCATCGTGAACTTTACTTTGCTTCACGTTTATTTGATTATCCAGTGTAATGTACTTTCCTTCATATACATAGTTTCTTTATCCAATGTGAAATCCACTGTCCTTCACACATAACCTTACATGTATACAAAAATGTTGGACCTCACTCATCCCCCCTCTGTAGCCTGTCTCCACTCGGAGGGGAATCACATTGTAATATATATTTGTATATAATATGCTCTCTATAATTTTCCATTGCTTTTATTCTTTTTCCCCATTTATAGCCATGTGTGAGTGTGTGTGTGCGTGTGTGTGCGCGCGTGCGTAAGTGTATGTTCAGCGGTTAGATTTGATTTTTATCGAGATTTTGCGCTATATAAATATTGTAATTATTATTATTAATTATTATGTTTTCAGTACATCTCCTACAGCGGCCAAGGGTTTTTGGATTCCATCAACATGACCAAAGCAAAAGTACAGGTTGTGTTCCAATCCCTATCAGACGGCAGCCAAGCTCTGGAACAGACCGCCATCTACCTGCTGGCTGACAACAACTCCTTCAGTGCCTTGGTGTCCAGCCTTGACCAGTCCAATCAGGGAGGTTTGTACATGTAGTGACAGTTTTGTGTGTGTGTGTGTGTGTGTGTGTGTGTGTGTGTGTGTGTGTGTGTGTGTGTGTGTTGTGTGTTTGTTTGTGTGTGTGTGTGTGTGTGTGCTTGTTGTGTGTGTGTTTGTGTGTGTGGTGTGTGTGTGTGTGTACTGGTGTGTGTGTGTATATGCTTGTGTATTTGTGTGTGTGCATGCATGTGTATTTATGTGTGTGTGTGTTTGTGTATGTGTGCGCGTGTGTGCACGCGTGTGTGTAGTTATGTGTATATATGTATGTGTGTGTTTGTGTGTGTTTGCCAGTGATAAGCATTGCCTGTTTGCCTGTGAAAAACATGGTGCTTTGTGTGCATGGAATGTTTTTCCATCCCCCCGTGGGGATGCCGGGGGCTCTTTCAGTATAAATAGTATCCCCACCTTCTGGACATTCTGTGCTGGAAATTTCTTCTTTTCTGTCACTCTCTTTGTTTCTGCCTTGTTTTTATGCTTTCTGTCATTTCTTCCTGTCATTTTCTTCCTTGCTGGTCCATTCACCTGTATGTGTTTGATAAAGTCTTACGTACTTTCTCTTAGGATTGATGATTAGGTACACGTATTAAGTGCATTTTGGCTCTAGGGAGGTAAGATATGCGGAAGCAATTTTAGATAGTGTATGCCCGTTTTTACATATGTGTTGGTGTACTTAGGAATGCTTAAATTTGTATTCAGGTATGTTTTTTAAATCCTCTGTGCAATAAATTGGACGGAATGGTCAACACCAGGGGCATGTCCTTAGATTATGTTCGCGAATGCATTGATATGTGTCCTTAATATTCTTTTATATTCTTTTCTTTTTTCCCTGTTGAAGTGTTGTGTGTTTTGAAGTGGTTATAACCCTGATATGGCTCTACTCAGTCGGCTGGGCTTTAAACAACAATAGCAACAATAACAATATTTTTTCCAGGGTTTGACGCCGTGGTGGGCCTGCAGCCTGCCCTGTGTGGGCAGTCACAGCCACAAGTCAGTGACCAGTTCAACCTGGACAGCAAAGTGCAGGGAGCACCGTCTGCCCAAGACCTGGCCGAGGAGGCACAGATCAGTGGTAAGACACAGCATGCAAGGCATTGAGTACTTATATACATGTTGGTTTACATACATACCTGTTGGTTTACATACATACCTGTTGGTTTACATACATACCTGTTGGTTTACATACATACCTGTTGGTCATGGAATACATACATACCTGTTGGTTTACATACAGACCTGTTGGTCATTGAACACATACATACCTGTTGGTTTACATACAGACCTGTTGGTTTACATACATACCTGTTGGTTTTACATACATACCTGTTGGTTTACATACATACCTGTTGGTTTACATACAGACCTGTTGGTTATTGAATACATACATACCTGTTGGTTTACATACAGACCTGTTGGTCATTAAACACATACATACTGTTGGTTTACATACATAACTGTTGGTCATTGAATACATACATACTGTTGGTTTACATACAGACCTGTTGGTTTACATAAATACCTGTTAGTTTACATACATACTTGTGGGTTTACATACATACCTGTTGGTTTACATACATACCTGTTGGTTTACATACAGACCTGTTGGTTTACATACAGACCTGTTGGTTTACATACAGTACCTGTTGGTTTACATACATACCTGTTGGTCTTAACACACATACCTGTTGGTCATTGAATACAACATACCTGTTGGTCATTGAATACAACATACAATACTCCTGTTGGTCATTGAATACATACATACCTGTTGGTTTTACATACATACCTGTTGGTCATTGAATACATACATACCTGTTGGTCATTGAATACATATATACCTGTTGGTCATTGAATACATATATACCTGTTGGTTTACATACGTACCTGTTGGTTTACATACATACCTGTTAGTTTACATACTACTTCTTGGTTTACATACATACCTGTTGGTCATTGAATACATACATACCTGTTGGTTTACATACAGACCTGTTGGTTTACATAAATACCTGTTAGTTTACATACATACTTGTTGGGTTACTTACATACCTGTTGGTTTACATACATACCTGTTGGTTTACATACATACCTGTTGGTTTACATACATGACCTGTTGGTTTACATACACACCTGTTGGTTTACATACATACCTGTTGGTCATTGAATACTTACATACCTGTTGGTTTACATACATACCTGTTGGTTTACATACATACCTGTTGGTTTACATACATACCTGTTGGTTTACATACAGACCTGTTGGTTTACATACAGACCTGTTGGTCATTGAATACTTACATACCTGTTGGTCATTGAATACATACTTGGTCATTGAATGCATACATACCTGTTGGTTTACATACATACCTGTTGGTTTACATACATACCTGTTGGTCATTGAATACACACATACCTGTTGGTCATTGAATACATACAGACCTGTTGGTCATTGAATACATACATACCTGTTGGTTTACATACATACCTGTTGGTCATTGAATACATACATACCTGTTGGTCATTGAATACATACCTGTTGGTCATTGAATACATACATACCTGTTGGTCATTGAATACATACCTTTTGGTCATTGAATACATACATACCTGTTGGTCATTGAATACATACAGACCTGTTGGTCATTGAATACATACATACCTGTTGGTCATTGAATACATACATACCTGTTGGTCATTGAATACTTACATACCTGTTGGTCATTGAATACATACATACCTGTTGGTCATTGAATACATACATACCTGTTGGTCATTGAATACATACATACCTGTTGGTCATTGAATACTTACATACCTGTTGGTCATTGAATACTTACATACCTGTTGGTCATTGAATACATACATACCTGTTGGTTTAACATACATACCTGTTGGTCATTGAATACATACATACCTGTTGGTCATTGAATACATACATACCTGTTGGTCATTGAATACATACTACCTGTTGGTCATTGAATACATACAGACCTGTTGGTCATTGAGTAATACATACATACCTGTTGGTCATTGAATAAATACATACCTGTTGTCATTGAATACATACATACCTGTTGGTCATTGAATACATACGTACCTGTTGGTCATTGAATACATACATACCTGTTGGTCATTGAATACATACATACCTGTTGGTCATTGAATACTTACATACCTGTTGGTATTGAATACATACATACCTGTTGGTCATTGAATACATACATACCTGTTGGTCATTGAATACATACATACCTGTTGGTCATTGAATACATACATACCTGTTGGTCATTGAATACATACATACCTGTTGGTCATTGAATACATACATACCTGTTGGTCATTGAATAACATACATACCTGTTGGTCATTGAATACATACATACCTGTTGGTCATTGCTCAAGAAGCAATATAGTTTATTTTTTTCTCCTCACAGTAAAGTAGCATGGACTAACTGTAAGACTGGTCAGAGGGACCTACTGCTAATATCCTTGAGTGATAAAGTTGGAAGTGTGAGTTT
This sequence comes from Monoplex corrugatus, assembly GCA_030674185.1. NCBI lineage: Eukaryota > Metazoa > Mollusca > Gastropoda > Littorinimorpha > Ranellidae > Monoplex > Monoplex corrugatus. The sequence continues at coordinate 170,927,231 of CM060305.1, forward strand.
TGAAGTCAAAGACAGAATTGGAGATTAATGATCCCCAGATATACTAAACTGAAAGTTGTGTGAATGTGCAGGTGATTTCTGCAAGGGTCTGTACCGCAGCATCAAGAGCTCCAGCATGGGATCTGTCATCTGGACCTTCGTGAAGCCACTCATGTCAGGCAGAATCTTGTTCACTCCAGACACTCCCCACACCAGACAGATCATCTCCAACGTGAGTAATCATTAGTTAAGTCATGGTATCGATGGATGTGCGTGTATTTTGAATGCGTGCGATTATCAACCTCATTGAGGGAGGGAAAGAGATCACCAGGTGAACCCAGGGAGAAAATACTGGACAGGCTTGCAGGGTGGCTGAAGACAGAGAGGATTGGAGGCGTACTTGCAGCGACAGGGGATAGATTTGTGTGGAGAGTCATAATCGCCAACTCCATGTGGCAGGGCGCATGATGATGATGATTGAGCAAATGTTAAACCAGCGACTGCACAGAGAGACTGGTAGCTAGACGATTTTGCTGGTGATCACTACTCTAACTGTATCAGCGCTAACAGTCAATCTGCGCTGTAAGTTTCAGAGAACAAAAACCTATGATTATTTCTACAGCTCTGTGATCTCAGGCCTTCCGCGGTAGTTTGTGAACCAGGCTGCAGACTATAGCAGTGAGACTGGCAACGTGTCACACAGCAAGCTGTCTGTCTCTCCCTGCAGTCACTCTGCTGGTGTCAGCGTAGTGTTTCACAGGTCTTGGTGACACCCCTCTACCTCCCCATATCAACACCTTGCCAGTACATAGGGTTTTGTGTGGGCTCAAGGAGTCTGCCAGATAATTACTGGCAGATTTGGGTGGAGTGCATATTGTGCAACAGATCCCCCCTTGAACCAACTACAAACTCTCTCCAAGTCTCTGGTTCTGATAAGACCTGTAAGTAGTGGTTAACAGGCGTGCGGTGTTTTCTGCAGGCTAGCTCAGTAACAGAGTGATCGTGGTGTGAATGACACGGGATAGCTGTACAGTATGTTTTTCAAGTATTTGTATTGGTCATGTGAACAGCATTTGATAAAAGTGCCTTTTCATCGTGTTGTGCAGGCTAACTGGGTGTTTGACACCCTGTCGGAAATCAAGCGGGTGTCCAAGAAGTGGTCGGAGAAAGTACCCAGTCTTGTGGCCCTGAGTGATACTGCTTCCAAGATGTCTAGTCTGCAGGTAGAGTATCCTTAGATTTCTCTGTCTCCTTCGGTATTTTTCATTTGGTTTAAACATGTTTCATTCACAGCGTCGAAATCAATGTATCAATGTCGGGATAGGCTACATCCAACTTGGTGGTGGGGTGACCATCTCCAGCCCAACGAGTCACAGTTAGCTGTGGAATAAGCCAGGATTGCCTGGACGAATACTCATCCCTGTATCGACTGATGAGTGTTCCTGTCAGGATCGAACAGGATGGTTGTTTAGAAGGCCACAGCCAGAAAATACCTTATATGGCCTATGACAGAGCCATCAGACAGATAAGAGCTGTCTAGAGCCCTGATCACTTGTGCTCACAGTGTAGGTCTTTTGGTCATGTGCCAAGGGCGGGGTAACCGCCACGGAAAACCAAACCCGGAGGGCTGAAGTCAAGGGGTGCCAGGCCTGCAGGCACCTTCTAACAAACCATGCTATGCAATTTTATGCAAAATGTGTACAAGGTCATCTGCATCTGGTGAGAATGGCGCCTGGCCGTTACATCAACCTGCCCCTGCAGTTGTCCAGGGCAGTGGTCAAGAACCGGAAGTTAAAATGGCCACATTCACTGTCATGGCTGTGTACAGGGGCAATGAAAAAAAGAACACAATAGAGCACGAAACAAGCTCAGTGCTTATGTTGTGTATTGTAGTGTGTGTGTTTTACCTGTATTATATGTGTTGTGTATTTTAGTGTGTGTGTTTTACCTGTATTATATGTGTTGTGTATTTTAGTGTGTGTGTTTTACCTGTATTATATATGTTGTGTATATTAGTGTGTGTGTTTTACCTGTATTATATGTGTTGTGTATTTGAGTGTCTGTGTTTTACCTGTATTATATGTGTTGTGTATTTGAGTGTGTGTGTTTTACCTGTATTATATGTGTTGTGTATTTGAGTGTGTGTGTTTTACCTGTATTATATGTGTTGTGTATGTCAGTGTGTGTGTTTTACCTGTATTATATGTGTTGTGTATTTTAGTGTGTGTGTTTTACCTGTATTATATGTGTTGTGTATGTCAGTGTGTGTGTTACCTGTATTATATGTGTTGTGTATTTTAGTGTGTGTGTTTTACCTGTATTATATGTGTTGTGTATTTTAGTGTGTGTGTTTTACCTGTATTATATATGTTGTGTATTTGAGTGTGTGTGTTTTACCTGTATTATATGTGTTGTGTATTTTAGTGTGTGTGTTTTACCTGTATTATATGTGTTGTGTATTTTAGTGTGTGTATTTTACCTGTATTATATATGTTGTGTATTTTAGTGTGTGTGTTTTACCTGTATTATATGTGTTGTGTATTTTAGTGTGTGTGTTTTACCTGTATTATATATGTTGTGTATTTTAGTGTGTGTGTTTTACCTGTATTATATATGTTGTGTATTTTAGTGTGTGTGTTTTACCTGTATTATATATGTTGTGTATTTTAGTGTGTGTGTTTTACCTGTATTATATATGTTGTGTATTTTGGTGTGTGTGTTTTACCTGTATTATATGTGTTGTGTATTATAGTGTGTGTGTTTTACCTGTATTATATATGTTGTGTATTTTAGTGTGTGTGTTTTACCTGTATTATATGTGTTGTGTATTTTAGTGTGTGTGTTTTACCTGTATTATATGTGTTGTGTATGTCAGTGTGTGTGTTTTACCTGTATTATAATGTGTTGTGTATTTTAGTGTGTGTGTTTTACCTGTATTATATGTGTTGTGTATTTTAGTGTGTGTGTTTTACCTGTATTATATGTGTTGTGTATTTTAGTGTGTGTTTTACCTGTATTATATGTGTTGTGTATGTCAGTGTGTGTGTTTTACCTGTATTATATGTGTTGTGTATTTTAGTGTGTGTGTTTTACCTGTATTATATATGTTGTGTATTTTAGTGTGTGTGTTTTACCTGTATTATATATGTTGTGTATTTTAGTGTGTGTGTTTTACCTGTATTATATATGTTGTGTATTTTAGTGTGTGTGTTTTACCTGTATTATATGTGTTGTGTGTTTTAGTGTGTGTGTTTTACCTGTATTATATGTGTTGTGTATGTCAGTGTGTGTGTTTTACCTGTATTATATATGTTGTGTATTTTAGTGTGTGTGTTTTACCTGTATTATATATGTTGTGTATTTTAGTGTGTGTGTTTTACCTGTATTATATGTGTTGTGTATGTCAGTGTGTGTGTTTTACCTGTATTATATATGTTGTGTATTTTAGTGTGTGTGTTTTACCTGTATTATATATGTTGTGTATTTGAGTGTGTGTGTTTTACCTGTATTATATGTGTTGTGTATGTCAGTGTGTGTGTTTTACCTGTATTATATGTGTTGTGTATTTTAGTGTGTGTGTTTTACCTGTATTATATATGTTGTGTATTTTAGTGTGTGTGTTTTACCTGTATTATATATGTTGTGTATATTAGTGTGTGTGTTTTACCTGTATTATATGTGTTGTGTATGTCAGTGTGTGTGTTTTACCTGTATTATATGTGTTGTGTATGTCAGTGTGTGTGTTTTACCTGTATTATATGTGTTGTGTATGTCAGTGTGTGTGTTTTACCTGTATTATATATGTTGTGTATGTCAGTGTGTGTGTTTTACCTGTATTATATGTGTTGTGTATTTTAGTGTGTGTGTTTTACCTGTATTATATATGTTGTGTATTTCAGTGTGTGTGTTTTACCTGTATTATATATGTTGTGTATTTTAGTGTGTGTGTTTTACCTGTATTATATTCAGCCCTCAGATAGTGTCAGTGAAAGGCTGGGCTGAAAACAAGGTTGATAAAATGTCTTTATTTTAATCACGATAAAGTGGGATGGTTTGAAATGCAATAAAATATGATTCCTTTAAACGTGATTGATAAAATGTGATTATAACATTCTAAGTAATGTGTTAAATATGTATTTCTTTAAAGATGCAGCTAACCTCCTTGTTGTTTCATAAGTTTTTTAAAAAAAATGTTCTAAGTTTCAGGGAATCCAATGTTTCAGGAACAGATTTAATAATTCGCTACAAAGAACGCATTGGTATAGATATCTTTGGTATAATTGTGCGTAACGTTTTGCAGGACACCCTGAACAATGGCTTTATTCAAAGTATCCTTCAGTCTACCCTGGGAATGAACTCAGCCGAGTTGACCAACAGTCTGAAAGCTCTTGGTAACAGCACCTTGAACGTCACCAACGTGGCAACGCTGCAGAGAGTGGCGGAGCTGGTCTACAACTACACCTCCTGCATGGACCTTGACAGGTTTGAGGCTGTGGCCAGCGAGGAGGAACTGGAGAGGAAGGCTTTCCAACTGTACAACAACAACACGTTCTTGGCAGGTGTGTGGGAGAGGGCTAGAGATCAGTTTTGGCAATGCTTTGTGGTGGATTGATTTTATGAAGATTATATAGTTGTGCAGAGTCTCCTTTTGGTGGGTGATCTGATGGCGTCTTGACATCACTGGCTCTCACTGACTATCTGGCACTGAAACTTGGACTGAATGAATTTGGGTTTGGTGATGTGTTGAAGAGCACGAGAGAACGAGCGGCGTGAGATCAAAGCCATCAAAGCTGTCCACAAGCTGGGACAGCAATAGAAAAACAACAACACAAAACAACAAAACAAAAACAGAACAAACGAAGACAGTCAAGCCATTATAGTAATCTACCTTTTTCATACCAAAAATGTCAAGAAAATCCATATTTTATATTTATCAAGGTCACTGTGACCTAGAAGAAGAACATAAAAAGAAAAACAACAACACACAATAACAACAAAAACAAAAGCGTAACAAACAAAATAAACGAGGTCGATCAACCCATCGCAACAATCGCCCTTCTCATACAAAAAGTATGAAGAAAATCCAGATTGTTTTTCAGGTCACTGTGACCTAGATGAAGAAGAAGAATCAGATGAAGTTAAACTTGACGCAAAGCGAAGACAATGGTAGATTGTCCCAGCAGGAAAAAAACAGCAGAACGTGGTAGTAAGATACTCTGGGGAGAGCCGGACAGCACAAGGTTCTCAGGGAAGAAATCCCCGTCAAGCAAGTGTTCCGGCCCTTACTCCTGACACTGTAAGGGGGCCGGGCCACATCCAGGTCATGACTCCTGACACTGTAAGGGGGCCGGGCCACAACCAGGTCATGACTCCTGACACTGTAAGGGGGCCGGGCCACAACCAGGTCATAACTCCTGACTCTCTAAGGGGGCCAGGCCACATCCAGGTCTTAACTCCTGACACTGTAAGGGGGCCAGGCCACATCCAGGTCATGACTCCTTGACACTGTAAGGGGGCCGGGCCACATCCAGGTCATAACTCCTGACACTGTAAGGGGGCCGGGCCACAACCAGGTCATAACTCCTGACTCTCTAAGGGGGCCGGGCCACATCCAGGTCATGACTCCTGACTCTCTAAGGGGGCCGGGCCACAACCAGGTCATAACTCCTGACTCTCTAAGGGGGCCGGGCCACAACCAGGTCATAACTCCTGACTCTCTAAGGGGGCCGGGCCACAACCAGGTCATGACTCCTGACACTGTAAGGGGGCCGGGCCACAACCAGGTCATGACTCCTGACACTGTAAGGGGGCCGGGCCACAACCAGGTCATAACTCCTGACACTGTAAGGGGACCGGGCCACATCCAGGTCATGACTCCTGACACTGTAAGGGGGCCGGGCCACATCCAGGTCATAACTTCTGACACTGTAAGGGGGCCGGGCCACATCCAGGTCTTAACTCCTGACACTGTAAGGGGGCCGGGCCACAACCAGGTCTTAACTTCTGACACTGTAAGGGGGCCGGGCCACATCCAGGTCTTAACTCCTGACACTGTAAGGGGGCCGGGCCACAACCAGGTCATGACTCCTGGATGCCCTTCTGCTGGCACCAACACAATGTAAATATTATCGGAGGTTCCTGAGAAAGTGTTGTTGAATTACTGTCTTCAAAAAGTGCTGGTCCATTATGATCTGTATCCTGGCGCCATGATCCCCAAACTTATGATTGGCAAGTCCTTAACGGTTTACATCTGTCATTCATATTTGTAAAGATCCGTCCAGAAACAGCAGGGAGAATCTGTATTGCACGTTTTTGTCACAGACATGCACACTGACACAGACATACACACTGACACAGACATACTGACACACACATACACACTGACACAGACATACACACTGACAAAGACATACACACTGACACAGACATACACACTCACACAGACATACACACTCACACAGACATACACATACTGACACAGACATACACACTCACACAGACATACACACTCACACAGACATACACACTGACACAGACATACACACTGACACAGACATACACACTGACACAGACATACACACTCACACAGACATACACATACTGACACAGACATACACACTCACACAGACATACACACTCACACAGACATACACACTGACACAGACATACACACTCACACAGACATACACACTCACACAGACATACACACTGACACAGACATACACACTGACACAGACATACACACTCACACAGACATACACATACTGACACAGATATACACACTCACACAGACATACACATACTGACACAGATATACACACTCACACAGACATACACATACTGACACAGACATACACACTCACACAGACATACACATACTGACACAGATATACACACTCACACAGACATACACATACTGACACAGATATACACACTCACACAGACATACACATACTGACACAGATATACACACTCACACAGACATACACATACTGACACAGACATACACACTCACACAGACATACACACTCACACAGACATACACACTCACACAGACATACACACTCACACAGACATACACACTGACACAGACATACACACTGACACAGACATACACACTGACACAGACATACACACTGACACAGATATACACACTGACACAGACATACAATACTGACACAGACATACACATGACGACTACGAAAATACACACTCACACAGACATACACACTCACACAGACATACACACTGACACAGACATACACACTGACACAGACATACACACTCACACAGACATACACACTCACACAGACATACACACTCACACAGACATACACACTCACACAGACATACACACTGAAACCTTACTGACAGTACACTTTTTAGAAGAAAAAAAAAAACGATCAAAAGAAAAAATCAAGAAAATAAACTTTGAGGAGTGTGATTGTGTAGCGGTTATGTTTAATTAATTCATTTATTTTCATTTTAATTTGGTCCATTTTATTTCATTTGCTTTTGGTTTATTTTGCTTTGTTTTGTTTTGTTTCGCTTTATTCTAATTTGTTGTTTTGTTGTATTTCGAGCTTGTAATCTTCTGGTCACAGGTGTGTTGTACTAACCACCATTACTGTGGTGACTTGTCAGCTGTCAACGTTTTTTTTTTTTTTTACTTTAGCCTGACAAACTTGTATGTCTTTTTTCATAATTTTCCCCCCATATAATATAACATATTGCATCGTTTCTTCATTGGTATGACAAACTGTACGGCGTCCATTTCACGTCATGTCGACAAACGCTGTGCAGGTATCGTGTTCACCAACATGGAAAGCAATGTCACCGGCGGGAGAAGGAAGCGACAAGCGAACAACAATAACAACAACAACAACAACAACGGCCAGGCGATGCCAAAACACGTCATCTATAAGATCCGGATGGACATTGAAAATACACCCACCACCAACAGAATCAAGGACAGGTAGGACACACTGACGTCTTTGTTTGAATTTTTTGTCACTCACTCGCCCTTTTCTATACCTCCCTGTCTCACCTGTCTACACCTGTCTCACATGTCTCTCATGTCTCACCTGTCTCACCTGTCTCACCTGTCGGCAACACCAGGTTCTGTGATGGCCGCTGCACTTTGCTGCACTTTGTCACCCTCCTCCAAACGACTCTGTAGTCACTTTTGTGGTCAACTTCCTGAATATTAAGACCACTGATGTTAGTTATGTTCTACATGTATGAGATTGGAGGTCTGCCTGTCTTCCTTTTTGCCACTGTTTTTCTTTGAAAAATGGTTGCCATAAGGTCTGGACTTTTCTACCTGCTGCAAAAAGAAAATTAACCCTATCACTCCTCCACCCTATGCATCACCTTACTGCAAGGGTGAGGGAGTCAGAAAGTTGAATCTTTCCTTTGCAATCGTGGCTCGTAATGTAGTAAGCTGGTCGACAGAGTGAATGAGTCCATGGGGTGAGTTTGCTTGGCAGTCATGGCTAATAATACAGGAATGTTTTAGTTTTAGTTTCTCAAGATGCGCAGCACTTTGTGACATGGTCACCCTCCTCCACATGGCTCTGTCTTGACTTCTGTGGACAACTTCTTGAACATTTAGGCCACTGATGTTGGTTATGTTCTCGATGTATGAGATTGGAGGTCTGCCTTTTTTCCTTTTTACCTCTGTTTTTTCTTACTCGCTCGAAATGAATTTCATATGCATTAACATTAAAGATTCTATGTGATGGAGAAGATCCAGGATGATCATGGCACAAGCCTTAAGCCTGCACATAAACCCATGAGCTGGTCAGGTCCTGAGGTCCTACCTAGCCTGTGGTCCCCCGTGGGGATGCTGGGGACTCTTTCAATTTAAGTAGTATCCCCACCTTCTGGACATTCTGTACAAGAAATTTCCTCTTTTCTGTTACTCTCTTTGTTTCTGCCTTGTTCCTTTGCTTTCTGCCATCTCTTCCTTCATTTTCTGCCTTGCTGGTCCATTCACCTGTATAATAATAATTATAATAATAATAATAATTACAATATTTATATAGCGCAAAATCTTGATAAAATCAAATCTAAGCGCTGAAGCAGACACACACGCACGCACGCACGCACGCACGCACGCACACACACGCACGCACGCACGCACGCACACACACACACACACACACACACACACACACACACACACACACACACACACACACACACACGCATGGCTATAAATGGGGAGAAAGAATAAAAGCAATAAAAGCAAGAATAAAAGCAATGGAAAATTATAGAGAGCATAGCATATACAATTATATATTATAACCATGTGATTCCCCTCCGAGTGGAGACAGGTTGCAGGGGGGGGGGGGGGGGGGGGTTGAGTGAGGTTAGGATTTTATGCGGAGGAGAAAAGGTGAGTTTTGAGAGCGGACTTGAAGGAGACAAAAGTAGGTTGCTGACGGACTGAGAGAGGAAGTTTGTTCCAGGAGAGTGGACCAGTCCGTCAGCAACCTACTTTTGTCTCCTTCAAGTCCGCTCTCAAAACTCACCTTTTCTCCTCTGCATAAAATCCTAACCTCACTCAACCCCCCCCCCCCCCTCTGCAGCCTGTCTCCGCTCGGAGGGAATCACATGGTTATAATATATAATTGTATATGCTATGCTCTCTATAATTTTCCATTGCTTTTATTCTTGCTTTTATTGCTTTTATTCTTTCTCCCCATTTATAGCCATGCGTGTGTGTGTGTGTGTGTGTGTGTGTGTGTGTGTGTGTGTGTATGCGTGCGTGTGTGTGCGTGCTTGCGTGCGTGCGTGCTTGCGTGTGTGTCTGCTTCAGCGCTTAGATTTGATTTTATCAAGATTTTGCGCTATATAAATATTGTAATTATTATTAATTATTATTATAGAAACAGAGAAGGCTCGTGGACCATAGGTATTGAGCTTAGTACGTGGAAAGCGAAAAGTCAGAGGATCGGAGGCAGAGCGGAGGGTACGTGAGGGAACATAGATCTCAAGTAGGCTTGACAGGTAATCGGGGACTGCGTTATTGAGGCTTTTGTAGCACATGGTGTCTAGTTTGTACTGTATGCGCTTTGATACAGGGAGCCAGTGAAGTTGTGCCAGGAGAGGAGATATGTGGTCAGCTTTTTTCTTTTTGAGTACAAGGCGTACAGCATTGTTTTGAATGCGCTGTAGGATGTGAATGGTGGAGGCAGGAAGACCAGACAGGAGTGAATTGCAATAGTCAATGCGAGACATTATGAAGGAGAGAACGAGTTTTGCAGTTGTTTCGACAGAG
>CM060305.1:170947494-170954994 GCA_030674185.1 Monoplex corrugatus
GATCGTCCAGTGGCTCTGTACGAAGTTAAATTTCAGGTTTTTGAACTTGTGCATATATTGTCAGTGCTGTGTGTTAATCCAATTGTCTAATATCTGTATGAATCCCATTGTCTAATATCTGTTAATCCCATTGTCTACTATCTGTGTTAATCCCATTGTCTACTATCTGTGTTAATCCCATTGTCTAATATCCGTTAATCCCATTGTCTAATATCTGTATTAATCTCATTGTCTAATATCTGTATTAATCCCATTGTCTAATATCTGTGTTAATCCCATTGTTTAATATCTGTATTAATCCCATCGCCTACTGTCTGTTTGCTGTCTGTTATTGAGCAGGTCTGTTTGAGCCAGCTCCACACGGCCTTGACATTGGCATCAGCGTGCGAGGCTTGCGGAAGACGTTCAGTGGGGGGAATGAGGTGGTGCATGGACTGGATGTGGACATCTTCCATGATCAGATCACAACACTGCTGGGTCAAAACGGGGCTGCCAAGACCACCACCCTGTGAGTACACAGTGGCTGTTTGATTCATTCATTGGTTTGGTTCAGTTTTTACGTCAGCACCCAACACAGGTTAATAAGTTCAAATACCTGGGAACGGTCATTTCATCAGACGGCAGATGCACATCGGAAATAGCTGGCAGAATGGGCCAAGCCAAAACAGCATTCAAGAAGATGACAAGCCTTCTTACCAACAAATGCCTATCAATTAACATCAGAGAGAGAGTCCTTGAATGTTATATAGAACCAATACTGTTGTACGGATGCAGGGCGTGGACAGTCAGCAAGCAAAGCCAAAGCAGGATTGAGGCAGCCGAGATGTGGTTTCTCAGAAGAATGTTGAGAGTTCCATGGACAGCAAAGAAAACAAACGAGACAGTCTTGATGGAGGCAGACACAAGTAGATCACTCATAAGGAAGATTAGGAAAAGACAAGCAACATTTATAGGCCATTTTATGAGGAAGGGGGATTTGGAGCACCTGGTCACAACGGGAAAGCTGGAGGGAAAGAGAGCACCGGTAGACCCAGGGAGAGAATGCTGCACGGACTTGCAAGGTGGCTGAGGATGAAGAGAGTGGGGGAGATGCTGGGGGCAAGCGAGAGATAGAGATGGTTGGAAGTCTATGGTCGCCAACGCCATGCGGCAGGGCACCTGATGATGATAATGATGACCCACCTCAGGTGACATGGCCCACAGGGATAACCATCCCGGGGAAGTGGGGGAAGAAGGGGAGGACTTGTCTAATCCTATACCGACACCACCAGAGCAACAATGATGTTAAGATGGGACAGCGAGAAGGCCAGTTTTAACTCTTTGACTCCCGCACCCTGTCTACCAGCATCCTGCATTGTCAGTCGTGCTGGCAAAGCAGAAACTAATCCTTTGTCTTCCGCACCCTGTCCACCAGGAAGCTGATGGATAGGGTGAGGGAGTCAAAGGAGTTAAGTTTTGCAGTTGGTGGATAGGCTTCGGGAGTCAAAAGGTTAATACAGGGCATCCCGGGATTCGAACCGAGAACCATTAGCAATGGCTGTTGGTGTTCGTAGTTTTGATATGTTGTGGATGGGTTCAGGTGCTGGCTCCTGCCTTTCCAGTACAATTCTTCAGCAGTGTGGAGAGGGGGGGGGTGGGGGATTTGCTTCGTGGTCAATAGCTGGACGTCCATACAAACCTGCCCAGGTTTGTGCACTGGAGAAGACGCTTCAGTATCACTTCACAGTGACGACAATATGAGAATCCTGACTTGTACTCCAAGTCTGTCTAGACATGCAGTTCCATGCTTTCTGGAGATTGATGGATGAGATGCGATGTTTTGGATAGGTTCAACATATCCACGTAGAAGGAATAGACATAACAAAAATAGAAAAAAAACATACAAAACAAAAGATCAAATGTGCAGGAAAAAGGAATTAATAAAGACATGTAGCTATATATGGAAAATGTATATATATATATATATATATATATATATATATATATATATATATATATATATATATATATATATATATATATATATATATATATGTAGACATATACATGGACAATGTAGTTATATATAGACAGCAGCTACAGCAACAGCAACAACAATAACAATAACAACAGATGCACTTACACAACCATTGAGCTCCACATGTTCATGCATGCAATGCATACATATATATGCCCAATGTATAGGAGACTCAGCATGATGAGTTCACACAGAAGAACATTACACTTGCAGTGTGAACAACTGTATCGTTGTACCTCTAATTGTCCTATGACTGAACACATTCTATTAACATAAAGAAGCTGCTGATCACTATTTGACCCAACAAATGTACATCTATATTTCAATGTTGTTGATGATTATTGGACACGATACATAAGTGTAGATTTACATTTTCGTTCGCTGACAATCATTTGACACTATACACAAGTGTATGTCTATAATCATTTGACACTATACACAAGTGTATATAATCATTTGACACTATACACAAGTGTATGTCTATAATCATTTGACACTATACACAAGTGTATGTCTATAATCATTTGACACTATACACAAGTGTATGTCTATAATCATTTGACACTATACACAAGTGTATGTCTATAATCATTTGACACTATACACAAGTGTATGTCTATAATCATTTGACACTACACACAAGTGGATGTCTATAATCATTTGACACTATACACAAGCGGATGTCTACGTTACCATTTGCTGCTAATTGTTTAACATAATGCACAAGTGTAGATCTACACTTTACACAGTAATAGTAGTTATAATGACAAACACATTAAAACAACATAATGCACAAGTGTAGATCTACACTTTACACAGTAACAGTAGTTATAATGACAAACACATTAAAACAATTAACATAATGCACAAGTGTAGATCTACACTTTACACAGTAACAGTAGTTATAATGACAAACACATTAAAACAATTAACATAATGCACAAGTGTAGATCTACACTTTACACAGTAACAGTAGTTATAATGACAAACACACTAAAACAATTAACATAATGCACAAGTGTAGATCTACACTTTACACAGTAACAGTAGTTATAATGACAAACACATTAAAACAATTAACATAATGCACAAGTGTAGATCTACACTTTACACAGTAACTGTAGTTATAATGACAAACACATTAAAACAACATAATGCACAAGTGTAGATCTACACTTTACACAGTAACAGTAGTTATAATGACAAACACATTAAAACAATTAACATAATGCACAAGTGTAGATCTACACTTTACACAGTAACAGTAGTTATAATGACAAACACACTAAAACAATTAACATAATGCACAAGTGTAGATCTACACTTTACACAGTAACAGTAGTTATAATGACAAACACACTAAAACAATTAACATAATGCACAAGTGTAGATCTACACTTTACACAGTAACAGTAGTTATAATGACAAACACATTAAAACAACATAATGCACAAGTGTAGATCTACACTTTACACAGTAACAGTAGTTATAATGACAAACACATTAAAACAATTAACATAATGCACAAGTGTAGATCTACACTTTACACAGTAACAGTAGTTATAATGACAAACACATTAAAACAATTAACATAATGCACAAGTGTAGATCTACACTTTACACAGTAACAGTAGTTATAATGACAAACACATTAAAACAATTAACATAATGCACAAGTGTAGATCTACACTTTACACAGTAACTGTAGTTATAATGACAAACACACTAAAACAATTAACATAATGCACAAGTGTAGATCTACACTTTACACAGTAACTGTAGTTATAATGACAAAGACATTAAAACAATTAACATAATGCACAAGTGTAGATCTACACTTTACACAGTAACTGTAGTTGTAATGACAAACACATTAAAAGGGGAAAAGATTTTTTTTTCTAGTTGGAATTAATTTTTTCTGATGGTATTGTTTCATGTTAATGAACAGTATTGATGAGGTGAACATTATTGATGAGTGAACAGTATTGATGAGTGAACATTATTGATGAGTGAACAGTATTGATGAGTGAACATTATTGATGAGTGAACATTATTGATGAGTGAACAGTATTGATGAGTGAACAGTATTGATGAGTGAACAGTATTGATTGAGTGAACATTTATTGATGAGTGAACAGTATTGATGAGTGAACATTATTGGTGAGTGAAGAGTATTGATGAGTGAAGAGTATTGATGATGTGAACAGTATTGATGAGTGAAGAGTATTGATGAGTGAAGAGTATTGAGAGTGAAGAGTATTGACGAGTGAAGAGTATTGATGAGTGAAGAGTATTGACGAGTGAAGAGTATTGATGAGTGAACAGTATTGATGAGTGAAGAGTATTGACGAGTGAAGAGTATTGATGATGAAGAGTATTGATGAGTGAAGAGTATTGACGAGTGAAGAGTATTGATGAGTGAACAGCATTGACGAGTGAAGAGTATTGATGAGTGAACAGTATTGATGAGTGAAGAGTATTGATGAGTGAACAGTATTGATGAGTGAAGAGTATTGATGAGTGAAGAGTATTGATGAGTGAACAGTATTGATGAGTGAACAGTATTGATGAGTGAACAGTATTGATGAGTGAACATTACTGAGGGCTATGTATGTGATGACAGGTCCATGTTGGTGGGTGTGCTGAACCCCAGTGGAGGGGTGGTGCTGGTGGAAGGCAAGAAGAGCGAGGGACGTACAGGACTGCTAGGCCTGTGTCCTCAACACAACATCCTCTTTGAATTGTGAGTTGCTGTGCTTCTAGCGTCAGGCGTGTATCTGATCTGTATCAGTCTTGTGTGGGTATGTTTGTAGCGGGTAGTACATATGTAGTCTGTGTTGTGTCAGTATGGTCATAGCCCCTAGTACATACGATTTGGAGCACCTGGTCACAAAAGGAAAGCTGGAGCGAAATGGAACACCAGGTAGATCTAGGGAGAAACTATTGGACGGACTTGCAAGGTGGCTAGGGACAGAGAAGGGGGAAGAAGAACTTGCAGCGACAAGGGATAGATTCGTGTGGAGGGCCATGATCGCCAACGCCATGCGGCAGGGCACATGATGATGATGAGTACACACATCTAGTCTGTCTGTCTGTTTATAACGGGTAGTATATATCTGTAGTCTGTGTTGTGTCTGTATAGTTACAGTGGGTAATACATATCTGTAGTCTGTGTTGTGTCAGTATAGTTACTGTGGGTAATACATGCTGTAGTCTGTGTTGTGTCAGTATAGTTACAGTGGGTAATACATGCTGTAGTCTGTGTTGTGTCAGTATAGTTACAGTGGGTAATACATATATGTAGTCTGTGTTGTGTCAGTATAGTTACAGTGGGTGATACATGCTGTAGTCTGTGTTGTGTCAGTATAGTTACAGTGGGTAATACATATATGTAGTCTGTGTTGTGTCAGTATAGTTACAGTGGGTAATACATGCTGTAGTCTGTGTTATGTCAGTATAGTTACAGTGGGTAATACATATATGTAGTCTGTGTTGTGTCAGTATAGTTACAGTGGGTAATGCATGCTGTAGTCTGTGTTGTGTCAGTATAGTTACAGTGGGTAATACATGCTGTAGTCTGTGTTGTGTCAGTATAGTTACAGTGGGTAATACATATCTGTAGTCTGTGTTGTGTCAGTATAGTTACTGTGGGTAATACATGCTGTAGTCTGTGTTGTGTCAGTATAGTTACAGTGGGTAATACATGGTGTAGTCTGTATTGTGTCAGTATAGTTACAGTGGGTAATACATATCTGTAGTCTGCGTTGGTGTTGTGTCAGTATAGTTACAGTGGGTAATACATGCTGTAGTGTGTTGTGTCAGTATAGTTACAGTGGGTAATACATATTTGTAGTCTGTGTTGTGTCAGTATAGTTACAGTGGGTAATACATGCTGTAGTCTGTGTTGTGTTAGTATAGTTACAGTGGGTAATACATGCTGTAGTCTGTGTTGTGTCAGTATAGTTACAGTGGGTAATACATATTTGTAGTCTGTGTTGTGTCAGTATAGTTACAGTGGGTAATACATATCTGTAGTCTGTGTTGTGTCAGTATAGTTACAGTGGGTAATACATGCTGTAGTCTGTGTTGTGTCAGTATAGTTACAGTGGGTAATACATATCTGTAGTCTGCGTTGGTGTTGTGTCAGTATAGTTACAGTGGGTAATACATGCTGTAGTCTGTGTTGTGTCAGTATAGTTACAGTGGGTAATACATATCTGTAGTCTGTGTTGTGTCAGTATAGTTACAGTGGGTAATACATATCTGTAGTCTGTGTTGTGTCAGCATAGTTACAGTGGGTAATACATATATGTAGTCTGTGTTGTGTTAGTATAGTTACAGTGGGTAATACATGCTGTAGTCTGTGTTGTGTCAGTATAGTTACTCTGGGTAATACATATCTGTAGTCTGTGTTGTGTCAGTATAGTTACAGTGGGTAATACATATATGTAGTCTGTGTTGTGTCAGTATAGTTACAGTGGGTAATACATGCTGTAGTCTGTGTTGTGTCAGTATAGTTACAGTGGGTAATACATATATGTATCTGGTTGTGTCAGTATAGTTACAGTGGGTAATACATATAGTGTAGTCTGTGTTGTGTAGTATAGTTACAGTGGGTAATACATGTGTAGTCTGTGTTGTGTCAGTATAGTTACAGTGGGTAATACATATATGTAGTCTGTGTTATGTCAGTATAGTTACAGTGGGTAATACATATATGTAGTCTGTGTTGTGTCAGTATAGTTACAGTGGGTAATACATACATGTAGTCTGTATTGTGTCAGTATAGTTACAGTGGGTAATACATATATGTAGTCTGTGTTGGTGTTGTGTCAGTATGTTTATAACGGACAGGACATGTATGTATGTGTAGTCTGTCTGTTGGTGTATATAAAATGTGTATGTTTTAGACACATGTAGTGATGCTTAGTGCTGATGTTGTGTTTTCTGTCATGGATAAGTTGGAAATTTAATTTATGAAATACTGAGAAACTATCGTCACCATATCGGTGTGTGCATGTGTCTTGTGTCTGTGTATGAGAGAGAGAGAGAGAGAGAGAGAGAGAGAGAGAGAGAGAGAGAGAGAGAGAGAAAGAGAGAGAGAGAGAGAGAGAGAGAGAGAGAGAGTTTAGAATTCAGACCTCAGAACACATCCATTTGCCATAAGAACTCAGATAAGGCTATGATTTAAAATTGGTGTGTGTGTGTATGCTTTGTGTGTATTTGTGTGTGTGTGTGTGTTGGTGTTGTGTGTATTTGTGTGTGTGTGTGTGTGTGTTGGTTTGTGTGTATTTGTGTGTGTGTGTGTGTTGTGATGCGTTTGTGTGTATTTGTGTCTGTGTGTGTGTATGTGCATGTGTTTGGTGTGTGTTGTGTGTGTGTGTGTGTGTGTATGTGTGTGTGTGTGTGTGTGTGTGTGTGTGTGTGTGTGTGTGTGTTGTGTGATGGTCGAGGAAGACTGATGCTGTGTGTGTGTGTGTGTG
>CM060305.1:170959994-170964994 GCA_030674185.1 Monoplex corrugatus
CGTTCAGTATCTGGTTCTCCTCAGCAACATCTCTAAATGCTGTCTTGTGGATTGTGGCTGGTTATTTTCAGTGACTTGTGCTGTGTTGGCAAGTTAATATGGTGGGTTATTTTCTGTGACTTGTGCAGTGTTGGCAAGTTGATATGGTGGGTTATTTTCTGTGACTTGTGCTGTGTTGGCAAGTTAATATGGTGGGTTATTTTCAGTGACTTGTGCTGTGTTGGCAAGTTAATATGGTGGGTTATTTTCTGTGACTTGTGCAGTGTTGGCAAGTTAATATGGTGGGTTATTTTCAGTGACTTGTGCTGTGTTGGCAAGTTAATATGGTGGGTTTTTTTCTGTGACTTGTGCAGTGTTGGCAAGTTGATTTCGTGGGTTATTTTCTGTGACTTGTGCAGTGTTGGCAAGTTGATATCGTGGGTTATTTTCTGTGACTTGTGCGGTGTTGGCTAGTTAATATGGTGGGTTATTTTCTGTGACTTGTGCAGTGTTGGCAAGTTAATATGGTGGGTTATTTGCAGTGACTTGTGCTGTGTTGGCAAGTTAATATGGTGGGTTATTTTCTGTGACTTGTGCTGTGTTGGCAAGTTGATTTCGTGGGTTATTTTCTGTGACTTGTGCAGTGTTGGCAAGTTAATATGGTGGGTTATTTTCAGTGACTTGTGCAGTGTTGGCAAGTTAATATGGTGGGTTATTTTCAGTGACTTGTGCAGTGTTGGCAAGTTAATATGGTGGGTTATTTTCAGTGACTTGTGCAGTTGGCAAGTTAATATCGTGGGTTATTTTCTGTGACTTGTGCAGTGTTGGCAAGTTAATATGGTGGGTTATTTTCTGTGACTTGTGCAGTGTTGGCAAGTTAATATGGTGGGTTATTTTCTGTGACTTGTGCTGTGTTGGCAAGTTAATATGGTGGGTTATTTTCAGTGACTTGTGCAGTGTTGGCAAGTTAATATGGTGGGTTATTTTCAGTGACTTGTGCAGTGTTGGAAAGTTAATATGGTGGGTTATTTTCTGTGACTTGTGCAGTGTTGGCAAGTTGATATCGTGGGTTATTTTCAGTGACTTGTGCTGTGTTGGCAAGTTGATATGGTGGGTTATTTTCTGTGACTTGTGCAGTGTTGGCAAGTTAATATGGTGGGTTATTTTCTGTGACTTGTGCAGTGTTGGCAAGTTAATATGGAGGGTTATTTCAGTGACTTGTGCAGTGTTGGCAAGTTAATATGGTGGGTTATTTTCTGTGACTTGTGCAGTGTTGGCAAGTTAATATGGTGGGTTATTTTCAGTGACTTGTGCTGTGTTGGCAAGTTAATATGGTGGGTTATTTTCAGTGACTTGTGCTGTGTTGGCAAGTTGATATGGTGGGTTATTTTCTGTGACTTGTGCAGTGTTGGCAAGTTGATATGGTGGGTTATTTTCTGTGACTTGTGCTGTGTTGGCAAGTTGATATGGTGGGTTATTTTCAGTGACTTGTGCTGTGTTGGCAAGTTAATATGGTGGGTTATTTTCAGTGACTTGTGCAGTGTTGGCAAGTTAATATGGTGGGTTATTTTCTGTGACTTGTGCTGTGTTGGCAAGTTAATATGGTGGGTTATTTTCAGTGACTTGTGCTGTGTTGGCAAGTTAATATGGTGGGTTATTTTCTGTGACTTGTGCAGTGTTGGCAAGTTGATATCGTGGGTTATTTTCTGTGACTTGTGCAGTGTTGGCAAGTTAATATGGAGGGTTATTTTCAGTGACTTGTGCAGTGTTGGCAAGTTAATATGGTGGGTTATTTTCAGTGACTTGTGCAGTGTTGGCAAGTTGATATGGTGGGTTATTTTCTGTGACTTGTGCAGTGTTGGCAAGTTGATATGGTGGGTTATTTTCTGTGACTTGTGCAGTGTTGGCAAGTTAATATGGTGGGTTATTTTCTGTGACTTGTGCAGTGTTGGCAAGTTAATATGGTGGGTTATTTTCAGGGACTTGTGCTGTGTTGGCAAGTTAATATGGTGGGTTATTTTCTGTGACTTGTGCAGTGTTGGCAAGTTGATATCGTGGGTTATTTTCTGTGACTTGTGCAGTGTTGGCAAGTTGATATGGTGGGTTATTTTCTGTGACTTGTGCAGTGTTGGCAAGTTAATATGGTGGGTTATTTTCTGTGACTTGTGCAGTGTTGGCAAGTTAATATCGTGTGTTTATTTTCTGTGACTTGTGCAGTGTTGGCAAGTTAATATGGTGGGTTATTTTTCAGTGACTTGTGCTGTGTTGGCAAGTTGATATCGTGGGTTATTTTCAGTGACTTGTGCAGTGTTGGCAAGTTAATATGGTGGGTTATTTTCAGTGACTTGTGCTGTGTTGGCTAGTTAATATCGTGGGTTTATTTTCTGTGACTTGTGCAGTGTTGGCAAGTTGATATGGTGGGTTATTTTCTGTGACTTGTGCAGTGTTGGCAAGTTAATATCGTGGGTTATTTTCTGTGACTTGTGCAGTGTTGGCAAGTTGATATCGTGGGTTATTTTCTGTGACTTGTGCAGTGTTGGCAAGTTAATATCGTGGGTTATTGTCTGTGACTTGTGCAGTGTTGGCTAGTTAATATCGTGGGTTATTTTCTGTGACTTGTGCAGTGTTGGCTAGTTAATATGGTGGGTTATTTTCAGTGACTTGTGCTGTGTTGGCAAGTTAATATGGTGGGTTATTTTCTGTGACTTGTGCAGTGTTGGCAAGTTGATTTCGTGGGTTATTTTCTGTGACTTGTGCAGTGTTGGCAAGTTGATATGGTGGGTTATTTTCAGTGACTTGTGCAGTGTTGGCAAGTTAATATGGTGGGTTATTTTCTGTGACTTGTGCAGTGTTGGCTAGTTAATATGGTGGGTTATTTTCTGTGACTTGTGCAGTGTTGGCAAGTTAATATGGAGGGTTATTTTCAGTGACTTGTGCAGTGTTGGCAAGTTAATATGGTGGGTTATTTTCTGTGACTTGTGCAGTGTTGGCAAGTTGATTTCGTGGGTTATTTTTCTGTGACTTGTGCAGTGTTGGCAAGTTGATATCGTGGGTTATTTTCTGTGACTTGTGCAGTGTTGGCAAGTTAATATGGTGGGTTATTTTCAGTGACTTGTGCTGTGTTGGCAAGTTAATATGGTGGGTTATTTTCAGTGACTTGTGCTGTGTTGGCAAGTTGATATGGTGGGTTATTTTCTGTGACTTGTGCAGTGTTGGCAAGTTAATATGGTGGGTTATTTTCTGTGACTTGTGCTGTGTTGGCAAGTTAATATGGTGGGTTATTTTCAGTGACTTGTGCAGTGTTGGCAAGTTAATATGGTGGGTTATTTTCAGTGACTTGTGCAGTGTTGGCAAGTTAATATGGTGGGTTATTTTCTGTGACTTGTGCAGTGTTGGCAAGTTGATATCGTGGGTTATTTTCAGTGACTTGTGCTGTGTTGGCAAGTTGATATGGTGGGTTATTTTCTGTGACTTGTGCAGTGTTGGAAAGTTAATATGGTGGGTTATTTTCTGTGACTTGTGCAGTGTTGGCAAGTTAATATGGAGGGTTATTTTCAGTGACTTGTGCAGTGTTGGCAAGTTAATATGGTGGGTTATTTTCTGTGACTTGTGCAGTGTTGGCAAGTTAATATGGTGGGTTATTTTCAGTGACTTGTGCTGTGTTGGCAAGTTAATATGGTGGGTTATTTTCAGTGACTTGTGCAGTGTTGGCAAGTTGATATGGTGGGTTATTTTCTGTGACTTGTGCAGTGTTGGCAAGTTGATATGGTGGGTTATTTTCTGTGACTTGTGCTGTGTTGGCAAGTTGATATGGTGGGTTATTTTCAGTGACTTGTGCTGTGTTGGCAAGTTAATATGGTGGGTTATTTTCAGTGACTTGTGCAGTGTTGGCAAGTTAATATGGTGGGTTATTTTCTGTGACTTGTGCTGTGTTGGCAAGTTAATATGGTGGGTTATTTTCAGTGACTTGTGCTGTGTTGGCAAGTTAATATGGTGGGTTATTTTCTGTGACTTGTGCAGTGTTGGCAAGTTGATATCGTGGGTTATTTTCTGTGACTTGTGCAGTGTTGGCAAGTTAATATGGAGGGTTATTTTCAGTGACTTGTGCAGTGTTGGCAAGTTAATATGGTGGGTTATTTTCAGTGACTTGTGCAGTGTTGGCAAGTTGATATGGTGGGTTATTTTCTGTGACTTGTGCAGTGTTGGCAAGTTGATATGGTGGGTTATTTTCTGTGACTTGTGCAGTGTTGGCAAGTTAATATGGTGGGTTATTTTCTGTGACTTGTGCAGTGTTGGCAAGTTAATATGGTGGGTTATTTTCAGTGACTTGTGCTGTGTTGGCAAGCTAATATGGTGGGTTATTTTCTGTGACTTGTGCAGTGTTGGCAAGTTGAATATCGTGGGTTATTTTCTGTGACTTGTGCAGTGTTGGCAAGTTGATTCGTGGGTTATTTTCTGTGACTTGTGCAGTGTTGGCAAGTTGATATCGTGGGTTATTTTCTGTGACTTGTGCAGTGTTGGCAAGTTAATATGGTGGGTTATTTTCAGTGACTTGTGCAGTGTTGGCAAGTTAATATGGTGGGTTATTTTCAGTGACTTGTGCAGTGTTGGCAAGTTAATTAATCGTGGGTTATTTTCTGTGACTTGTGCAGTGTTGGCAAGTTGATTTCGTGGGTTATTTTCTGTGACTTGTGCAGTGTTGGCAAGTTGATATGGTGGGTTATTTTCTGTGACTTGTGCAGTGTTGGCGAGTTAATATGGTGGGTTATTTTCTGTGACTTGTGCAGTGTTGGCTAGTTAATATGGTGGGTTATTTTCTGTGACTTGTGCAGTGTTGGCAAGTTAATATGGTGGGTTATTTTCAGTGACTTGTGCAGTGTTTGCAAGTTAATATGGTGGGTTATTTTCAGTGACTTGTGCAGTGTTGGCAAGTTAATATCGTAAGCAAAAGCGATGTGTGAACTGTCCGCATTGTGTATGGTGTTGAATTGTGGTGATAGTGGTATGACTAAGTACTGACT
>CM060305.1:170972494-170979994 GCA_030674185.1 Monoplex corrugatus
ATGCTAATTAATTAAAAATATGTATGACGTACAATGTTTTGAGATGAAATGCTTATTTGCTGGTTGGTAAGACTTTCAGGGAAGAAGTAAGACATATTGCTTTTATTCTTTCTCCCCATTTATAGCGTGTGCGTGTGTGTGTGTGTGCGCGCGCGCACGCGCGCGTGTGTGTGTGTGTGTGTGTGTGTGAGTGCGTGTGTGTGCGTGCGTGCGTGCGTGCGTGATGCGTGCGTGCGTGGTGTTGTTGTTTCAGCGCTTAGATTTGATTTTATCAAGATTTTGCGCTATATAAATATTGTAATTATTATTATTATTATTATATTATAATCTCCCTGAGTGCAATGATCCTAAACAAAAGGTAACATTAAATGCTGTGTGTGTTGCAGGTATCACTCTGTACAACCATCCACTGATGCTGAACAGTGAACAACTCTCTCGTGAAAGCATGTGAGTACCTGCTTGACTTCTCAACATTAGAAATAATTCTTAAGCTATGGCAAATCCACTTTTGTTTGTTGTACCTGTTTTTGACTCAATCTTAAAAGTCAAAGTTTTAGCTGACGTAATTTGGCGAATTTTGTCATGTTGGTTTGTAGGTTGTGAATGATGAGTGTAAGTCTGTCTGAACGACTTTGGATTGTAAATTATTCAAGACGGATTCATGGCACTCTGCCATCTGTTATTTGATAGACTCATTGAGCCTGCTCAAAACGCTATGCACTGGCAAGGTCTTGAAATAAATAAGGGAGTACAGGCCCAAATGAAACACTGAGGTGACTCCTCCACAACAATCAGAGCATCGTGAATTTAAGACAGGTAGCAAACAGCGAGCTTTGTTGTTGTTGTTGTTGTTGTTGTTGTTGATGTCAGGAATTAAACTCGAAATATGAGTGCTCGAGTCTTTGGATCGTTAGAAGAGGCAGCCAGTTCACTGGTGTTGTTGCCGAGAAGACCTTCTGAATAGCAATGCGGTTTTCCAGACATGATTTAATATTTTGGTACATGTGGTGAAAAGCATGATTGTGACATTGAGGAAACTATTTCAAACGAAAATCCGAAGTACAGTCTTGAAAGATTGTGACACAGCAAAGCTATTGATATCAGCATGTCATGATGTGGTTATGTTTTACCCGTTTTATTCAGTGAAGCAGGTGCTAGAGACGTTGGCGTAGCCATGGTGATCTTGCTGGCACTGAACATGTGCTGTCCATGGTTTTACAGATCATTATTATATTGTTTCCATTGATTGTATGTCAACGTGCATTATGCTGTCCATGGTTTTATAGATCATTATTATATTGTTTCCATTGATTATATGTCAACGTGCATTATGGTGTCCATGGTTTTATAGATCATTATTATATTGTTTCCATTGATTATATGTCAACGTGCAACCAGCAATGATGGTGTGATGATTTTTTCCCGTTTTTCAGTGAAGCGGGTGCTACAGACGTTGGCATAGCCATGGTGATCTTGCTGGCACTGACTTTCATCCCCAGCGCCTTCATGGTGTACATGACCAACGAACGGATCTCTCAGGAGAGACATCTGCAGTCCATCAGCGGGGTGGGCACTGTGCTGTACTGGTCCGCCTCCTTCCTCTGGGATCTGGTGAGTTATACACACACTCACCATCTTTCTGGTTAAACGTTCACTCCCTCACCCTGTCCACCAGCTCCTTGCCGCAGAACGCTGATGGAAGTGAATGGATTGGGTGTGGGAAATTGGAGTCTAGAGTTTGTCCAAGAGGTTTTTATCCCACTCAGACAATTCCATATGCGCTCCGCCCAAATCTGCTAGCAGTTATCTGACAAGACTCCCTGATCCTGCGCAAAATCTTATGCACTGCCAAGGTCTTGAATTGGGGAAGGTTGGAGGGCAGGGATCTATGAATGGCTAAGCTGACACCACTAGAATGGTGTAAACATTACGATAAGCTGACACCACTAGAATGGTGTAAACATTACGATAAGTTGACACCACTAGAATGGTGTAAACATTACGATAAGCTGACACCACTAGAATGGTGTAAACATTACGATAAGCTGACACCACTAGAATGGTGTAAACATTACGATAAGCTGACACCACTAGAATGGTGTAAACATTACGATAAGTTGACACCACTAGAATGGTGTAAACATTATGGTAAGCGGACACCACTAGAATGGTGTAAACATTACGGTAAGCTGACACCACTAGAATGGTGTAAACATTACGATAAGCTGACACCACTAGAATGGTGTAAACATTACGATAAGCTGACACCACTAGAATGGTGTGAACATTACGATAAGCTGACACCACTAGAATGGTGTAAACATTACGATAAGCTGACACCACTAGAATGGTGTAAACATTACGATAAGCGGACACCACTAGAATGGTGTAAACATTACCATAAGCTGACACCACTAGAATGGTGTGAACATTACGATATGCTGACACCACTAGAATGGTGTAAACATTACGATAAGCTGACACCACTAGAATGGTGTAAACATTACGATAAACTGACACCACTACAATGGTGTAAACATTACGATAAACTGACACCACTAGAATGGTGTAAACATTACGATAAACTGACACCACTACAATGGTGTAAACATTACGATAAGCTGACACCACTACAATGGTGTAAATATTACGATAAGCTGACACCACTAGAATGGTGTAAACATTACTCTAAACTGACACCACTAGAATGGTGTAAACATCACGATAAGCTGACACCACTAGAATGGTGTAAACATCACGATAAGCTGACACCACTAGAATGGTATAACATTACGATAAGCTGACACCACTAGAATGGTGTA
Source organism: Monoplex corrugatus (assembly GCA_030674185.1). NCBI lineage: Eukaryota > Metazoa > Mollusca > Gastropoda > Littorinimorpha > Ranellidae > Monoplex > Monoplex corrugatus. Next base: position 170,975,317 of record CM060305.1, read on the forward strand.
AACATCACGATAAGCTGACACCACTAGAATGGTGTAAAACATCACGATAAGCTGACACCACTAGAATGGTGTAAACATTACGATAAGCTGACACCACTAGAATGGTGTAGACATCACGATAAGCTGACACCACTAGAATGGTGTAGACATTACGATAAGCTGACACCATTAGAATGGTGTAAACATCACGATAAGCTGACACCACTACAATGGTGTAAACATTACGATAAGCAGTGAACTGGCCAGTGGTAGTGTTGCGGTCTGGGATTGAACTTGAGAAATCAGATCTTGAATGCATGGCTCTATCAAAAGAACAACGTAGAACATACAGAATATACATGATGATATTTTATACATTGGAGGTTTAAAAGTGAACGTCAAGTTCCACGTCAACACGTCAGCATTTTCTTTTAAATATCACGTCAGCATGTAAGGGGTCTTTAAAGAAAATGTGATTCCCAACGTAAAGGAAATGTTGTTTGTTATTGCTGTTATAGCATGTTCTAGTCAGTATTTTGACCAACTGGACAATATGTGTTTCGTGAGATAGACAGGACATGACAAATTGGGCAAAGGGTCACACGCCTAACATTTTGAGTACGCCCCAGCTCAGCATCCTCTGTGTGTGAGTGTGTTTGTTTCAGTGTGTGTGTGCACATGCGTCTTGTTTGTGTGAATACTTGTAAATATTTGTATCGTTTTGGATTAACAAGGTACCCAGTGTTTATTTTTATTCCTTGTTTTGTCAGTGATTGAAACTTGACTAATATTCTATTCCTGTAAAGTGCGACTAGTATACTTTTGGCATGGACCATTGGCCCTATATAAGGGAAATTATCATTATTACGTGGGGTCCATTGATTATTTGTCAACGTGCTGTGTGATGTCCATGGTTGTTGTTCCCATTGATTATTTGTCAACGTGCTGTGTGATGTCCATGGTTGTTGTGTCCATTGATTATTTGTCAACGTGCTGTGTGATGTCCATGGTTGTTGTGTCCATTGATTATTTGTCAACGTGCATTGTGATGTCCATGGTTGTTGTTCCCATTGATTATTTGTCAACGTGCAATGTGATGTCCATGGTTGTTGTTCCCATTGATTATTTGTCAACGTGCAATGTGATGTCCATGGTTGTTGTGTCCATTGATTATTTGTCAACGTGCATTGTGATGTCCATGGTTGTTGTTCCCATTGATTATTTGTCAACGTGCATTGTGATGTCCATGGTTGTTGTTCCATTGATTATTTGTCAACGTGCATTGTGATGTCCATGGTTGTTGTTCCATTGATTATTTGTCAACGTGCAATGTGATGTCCATGGTTGTTGTTCCATTGATTATTGTCAACGTGCTGTGTGATGTCCATGGTTGTTGTGTCCATTGATTATTTGTCAACGTGCTGTGTGATGTCCATGGTTGTTGTGTCCATTGATTATTTGTCAACGTGCATTGTGATGTCCATGGTTGTTGTGTCCTTGATTATTTGTCAACGTGCATTGTGATGTCATGGTTGTTGTGTCCATTGATTATTTGTCAACGTGCTTGTGATGTCCATGGTTGTTGTGTCCATTGATTATTTGTCAACGTGCATTGTGATGTCCATGGTTGTTGTGTCCATTGATTATTTGTCAACGTGCTGTGTGATGTCCATGGTTGTTGTTCCATTGATTATTTGTCAACGTGCATTGTGATGTCCATGTTGTTGTTCCATTGATTATTTGTCAACGTGCTTGTGATGTCCATGTTGTTGTTTCCATTGATTATTTGTCAACGTGCATTGTGATGTCCATGGTTGTGTGTCCATTGATTATTTGTCAACGTGCAATGTGATGTCCATGGTTGTTGTTCCATTGATTATTTGTCAACGTGCTGTGTGATGTCCATGGTTGTTGTGTCCATTGATTATTTGTCAACGTGCATGTGATGTCCATGGTTGTTGTGTCCATTGATTATTTGTCAACGTGCTGTGTGATGTCCATGGTTGTTGTGTCCATTGATTATTTGTCAACGTGCATGTGATGTCCATGGTTGTTGTTCCCATGATTATTTGTCAACGTGCATTGTGATGTCCATGGTTGTTGTTCCATTGATTATTTGTCAACGTGCATGTGATGTCCATGGTTGTTGTTCCATTGATTATTTGTCAACGTGCTTGTGATGTCCATGGTTGTTGTTCCATTGATTATTTGTCAACGTGCATTGTGATGTCCATGGTTGTTGTGTCCATTGATTATTTGTCAACGTGCATTGTGATGTCCATGGTTGTTGTGTCCATTGATTATTTGTCAACGTGCTTGTGATGTCCATGGTTGTTGTGTCCATTGATTATTTGTCAACGTGCATTGTGATGTCCATGGTTGTTGTGTCCATTGATTATTTGTCAACGTGCAATGTGATGTCCATGGTTGTTGTTCCATTGATTATTTGTCAACGTGCTGTGTGATGTCCATGGTTGTTGTTCCATTGATTATTTGTCAACGTGCATTGTGATGTCCATGGTTGTTGTGTCCATTGATTATTTGTCAACGTGCAATGTGATGTCCATGGTTGTTGTTCCCATTGATTATTTGTCAAGTGCTTGTGATGTCCATGGTTGTTGTTCCATTGATTATTTGTCAACGTGCATTGTGATGTCCATGGTTGTTGTGTCCATTGATTATTTGTCAACGTGCAATGTGATGTCCATGGTTGTTGTGTCCATTGATTATTTGTCAACGTGCATTGTGATGTCCATGGTTGTTGTTCCATTGATTATTTGTCAACGTGCTGTGTGATGTCCATGGTTGTTGTGTCCATTGATTATTTGTCAACGTGCTTGTGATGTCCATGGTTGTTGTGTCCATTGATTATTTGTCAACGTGCTTGTGATGTCCATGGTTGTTGTGTCCATTGATTATTTGTCAACGTGCATTGTGATGTCCATGGTTGTTGTGTCCATTGATTATTTGTCAACGTGCTGTGTGATGTCCATGGTTGTTGTTCCATTGATTATTTGTCAACGTGCTTGTGATGTCCATGGTTGTTGTTCCCATTGATTATTTGTCAACGTGCATTGTGATGTCATGGTTGTTGTTCCATTGATTATTTGTCAACGTGCATTGTGATGTCCATGGTTGTTGTTCCCATTGATTATTTGTCAACGTGCTGTGATGTCCATGGTTGTTGTTCCCATTGATTATTTGTCAACGTGCTTGTGATGTCCATGGTTGTTGTGTCCATTGATTATTTGTCAACGTGCATTGTGATGTCCATGGTTGTTGTGTCCATTGATTATTTGTCAACGTGCATTGTGATGTCCATGGTTGTTGTTCCATTGATTATTGTCAACGTGCTGTGATGTCCATGGTTGTTGTGTCCATTGATTATTTGTCAACGTGCAATTGTGATGTCCATGGTTGTTGTGTCCATTGATTATTGTCAACGTGCTTGTGATGTCCATGGTTGTTGTGTCCATTGATTATTTGTCAACGTGCATGTGATGTCCATGGTTGTTGTTCCATTGATTATTTGTCAACGTGCTTGTGATGTCCATGGTTGTTGTTCCCATTGATTATTTGTCAACGTGCAATGTGATGTCCATGTTGTTGTTCCATTGATTATTTGTCAACGTGCTTGTGATGTCCATGGTTGTTGTGTCCATTGATTATTTGTCAACGTGCATGTGAGTCCATGTTGTTGTTCCATTGATTATTTGTCAACGTGCATTGTGATGTCCATGGTTGTTGTTCCATTGATTATTTGTCAACGTGCTTGTGATGTCCATGTTGTTGTGTCCATTGATTATTTGTCAACGTGCATTGTGATGTCCATGGTTGTTGTGTCCATTGATTATTTGTCAACGTGCATTGTGATGTCCATGGTTGTTGTGTCCCATTGATTATTTGTCAACGTGCATTGTGATGTCCATGGTTGTTGTTCCCATTGATTATTTGTCAACGTGCATTGTGATGTCATGGTTGTTGTGTCCCATTGATTATTTGTCAACGTGCATTGTGATGTCCATGGTTGTTGTGTCCATTGATTATTTGTCAACGTGCATTGTGATGTCCATGGTTGTTGTTCCCATTGATTATTTGTCAACGTGCATTGTGATGTCCATGGTTGTTGTGTCCATTGATTATTTGTCAACGTGCATGTGTGATGTCCATGGTTGTTGTGTCCATTGATTATTTGTCAACGTGCATTGTGATGTCCATGGTTGTTGTGTCCATTGATTATTTGTCAACGTGCATTGTGATGTCCATGGTTGTTGTGTCCATTGATTATTTGTCAACGTGCATTGTGATGTCCATGGTTGTTGTGTCCATTGATTATTTGTCAACGTGCATTGTGATGTCCATGGTTGTTGTGTCCATTGATTATTTGTCAACGTGCATGTTGATGTCCATGGTTGTTGTTCCCATTGATTATTTGTCAACGTGCATTGTGATGTCCATGGTTGTTGTTCCATTGATTATTTGTCAACGTGCTTGTGATGTCCATGGTTGTTGTGTCCATTGATTATTTGTCAACGTGCTGTGTGATGTCCATGGTTGTTGTGTCCATTGATTATTTGTCAACGTGCATTGGTGATGTCCATGGTTGTTGTGTCCATTGATTATTTGTCAACGTGCATTGTGATGTCCATGGTTGTTGTGTCCATTGATTATTTGTCAACGTGCATTGTGATGTCCATGG
>CM060305.1:170984994-170994994 GCA_030674185.1 Monoplex corrugatus
CCACCACTTTTGCCCCATGTGTGTTGTCCATTGCTTATCCCCACCACTTTGCCCCATGTGTGTTGTCCATTGCTATCCCCACCACTTTGCCCCATGTGTGTTGTCCATTGCTTCCCCACCACTTTTGCCCCATGTGTGTTGTCCATTGCTATCCCCACCACTTTGCCCCATGTGTGTTGTCCATTGCTGTTCCCCACCACTTTGCCCCATGTGTGTTGTCCATTGCTGTTCCCCACCATTTTGCCCCATGTGTGTTGTCCATTGCTGTTCCCCAACCACTTTGCCCCATGTCTGTTGTCCATTGCTGTTCCCCAACTTTGCCCCATGTGTGTTGTCCATTGCTATTCCCACCACTTTGCCCCATGTGTGTTGTCCATTGCTGTTCCCACCATTTTGCCCCATGTCTGTTGTCCATTGCTGTTCCCCAAACTTGCCCCATGTCTGTTGTCCATTGCTGTTCCCCAAACTTTGCCCCATGTCTGTTGTCCATTGCTGTTCCCAAATTTTGCTTCCATGTCTGTTGTCCATTGCTGTTCCCCAAACTTTGTCCATGTCTGTTGTCCATTGCTGTTCCCACCATTTTGCCCCATGTCTGTTGTCCATCACTGTTCCCCAACTTTGCCCCATGTCTGTTGTCCATTTGCTGTTCCCCCAAGACTTTTGCTCCATGTCTGTTGTCCATTGCTGTTCCCACCATTTTGCCCCATGTCTGTTGTCCATCACTGTTCCCCAAGACTTTGCCCCATGTCTGTTGTCCATTGCTGTTCCCCAAGATTTGTTCATTGTTGTCCATTGCTGTTCCCACCATTTTGCCCCATGTCTGTTGTCCATCACTGTTCCCCAAGACTTTGCCCCATGTTGTTGTTCATTGCTGTTCCCACCATTTTGCCCCATGTCTGTTGTCCATTGCTTCCCCAAACTTTTGCCCCATGTTGTTGTCCATTGCTGTTCCCCAGATTTGCCCCATGTCTGTTGTCCATTGCTGTTCCCACAACTTTGCCCCATGTTGTTGTCCATTGCTGTTCCCCACGACTTTGCCCCATGTGCTGTTGTTCCATTGCTGTTCCCAAGACTTTGTCCATGTTTGTTGTCCATTGCTGTTCCCCACATTTGCCCCATGTCTGTTGTCCATTGCTGTTCCCCAAGACTTTGCCCCATGCCTGTTGTCCATTGCTGTTCCCCAAGACTTTGCCCCATGTCTGTTGTCCATTGCTGTTCCCCAAGACTTTGCCCCATGTTGTTGTCCATTGCTGTTCCCCAAGACTTTGCCCCATGTCTGTTGTCCATTGCTGTTCCCCAAGACTTTGCCCCATGTCTGTTATCCATTCTGTTCCCACAACTTTGCCCCATGTCTGTTATCTATTGTTGTTCCCCAAGACGTTGTTCATGTCTGTCGCCCAGGACGTCAGGGACACAGCAAACGTGCTGAAGTACGTCTTCCTCATATTTCCCCCCTACTCCCTGGGCGAAAGGGTTGGTGAACCTGGCCACCAACCAGTTTCAGTACAAGATCCTGAAGCGATTTGGAGAGGACACCTATGTGGACCCCTTCGATTTTGACATGCTGGGCTGGCACTTCGTGGCCCTGGGCGTGCAGGGTCTCCTCTTCTTTCTCCTCACCTTCTTCATCCACTCCCGCAAAGAACGTGCCATCAGGTAAGAAAATGTTCACCTGTTTTCCCTTTAAAAACGTTGATATGTACTATAATTAACTACTGATTATGACTATAAATTCAGTTATCCCTTTTGCATTGAAAGTCGTTGGTGTTCATTCCGGTTAGATCCACCCGTAGATCATAGTACCCAACTTTGCACACTTGAACTGATAGTTTGGTTCTGAATCTTCCGGTCAGAACTAAACATTGCAAATCTGATTGATACATAAGTTATGACTAGAAATGTAAATGGCTGTTATTGCTGTATTATTCTGATAACACTCTGAGTATTAAGTGTTCGTTTACTTCTACACTGTAGAATGCATATCAGGTTGATAAATTCAAATACTGGGAACGATCATTTCATCAGACAGCAGATGCACATCAGAAATAGCCGAAGAATCGACCAAGCCAAAACAGCATTCAAAGAAGATGACAAGCATTCTTACCAACAAATGCCTATCAATTAGCATCAGGAAGAGAGTTCTTGAATGTTATATAGAACCAATACTGTTTTACGGATGCGAGGCGTGGACAGTCAACAAACAAAGCCAGAACAAGATTGAGGCAGCCGAGATGTGGTTTCTAAGAAGAATGTTGAGAGTTCCATGGACAGCAAAAAAACAAACGAGACAGTCTTGATGGAGGCAGACACAAGTAGATCACTCATAAGGAAGATTAGGAAAAGACAGGCAACATTTATAGGCCATTTTATGAGGAAGGGGAATTTGGAGCACCTGGTCACAACGGGAAAGCTGGAGGGAAAGAGAGCACCAGGTAGACCCAGGGAGAGAATGCTGGACGGACTTGCAGAGTGGCTGGGGATGAGGAGGGTGGGGGAGATGCTAGGGGCAACGAGAGATAGAGACAGATGGAAGTCCATGGTCGCCAACGCCATGCGGCAGGGCACCTGATGATAATGATGATGATGATGAGAATGCATATAACAACTCACGGTAACAGATGAACCCGTTCACTCTCGCACCCTGTCCACCAGCTTCCCCACCCTGTCCTCCAGCTCCCGGCATTATCAGCCATGATAGCGAGACAAAATGTTGACATTTTCACTCCCACACGCTGTCTACTGGCCTCCTATAGGTGGCTGGGGGATAGGGTAAAGGGGTGAAAGGGTTAAGATTTTTGTAGAAGTTACACAGGGTGAGGGAGTGAAGTGTTAGGTTGCAACTGTTACAGAGGATAAGGGAGTGAAAGGCTTACGGTTTGCAGCTGTTGCATAGGGTAAGGGAGTCAAAGGCTTACGTTTTTGCGACTATTGGATAGGGGAGGGAGTCAAAGAGTTAAGTTTTTGCAGCTGTTGGATAGGGTGAGGGAGTCAAAGGGTTAAGTTTTACGGCTGTTGGATAGGGTGAGGGAGTCAAAGGATTAAGTTTTTACGGCTGTTGGATAGGGTGAGGGAGTCAAAGGGTTAAGTTTTTACGGCTGTTGGATAGCGTGAGGGAGTCAAAGATTAAGTTTTTACGGCTGTTCGATAGGGTGAGGGAGTCAAAGGGTTGTTTTGCAGCTGTTGGATAGGGTGAGGGAGTCAAAGGATTAAGTTTTTGCGGCTGTTGGATAGGGTGAGGGAGTCAAAGGGTTGTTTTTGCGGCTGTTGGATAGGGTGAGGGAGTCAAAGGGTTAAGTTTTTGCGGCTGTTGGATAGGGTGAGGGAGTCAAAGGGTTAAGTTTTTGCGGCTGTTGGATAGGATGAGGGAGTCAAAGGGTTAAGTTTTTGCAGCTGTTGGATAGGGTGAGGGAGTCAAAGGGTTAAGTTTTTACGGCTGTTGGATAGGGTGAGGGAGTCAAAGGGTTAAGTTTTTGCAGCTGTTGGATAGGGTGAGGGAGTCACAGGGTTAAGTTTTTGTGGCTGTTTGATAGGGTGAGGGAGTCAAAGGGTAAAGTTTTTGCGGCTTGTGGATAGGGTGAGGGGAGCAAGGGGTTAAGTTTTTGCGGCTTGTGGATAGGGTGAGGGGAGCAAAGGGTTAAGTTTTTGCAGCTGTTGCATAGGGTGAGGGAGTCACAGGGTTACGTTTTTGCAGCTGTCCCAGTGATGTACATCAGCAGTGTGATGTCTGTTTCAGCATGACCAGCAACATGCACTACAGCGCCTCCAAGAACGACGAGGACGTGTTCCGTGAGCAGGAGAGGGTGAGTTCTGGAGGCAATGGAGACAGTCTGGCCGTCAAAGATATCTGCAAGGTAATTCTTCTTCTGGAACATCTCCAGTCAGTTCAGTGATTTCATGTTATTTATTTATAAATTGAGTCAAGCAATGGCTGAAGTGGGGTAATCCTGGAAGAACAGTTTACTCGTACGAGCAGCAAAGAGTACCTTTTGAAAACCATATCCATCATTAGCAAGAGAACAGTGTCGATTTGATGAAGGGAAAGGAACTCTTACTGTCACATATATCCTAACAACTCTCATAATGAAGTCAGTTGAGTTGAATACGGAAAAGAGAGAAAGAATACCAGGTAGACCCAGGGAGATGATGTTACAGTTTAGCAAGTGGGGATGGGGACAGAAAGGGTTGGAGACACACTTGCAGCGACAAAAGATAGATTCCTACGGAGGGCCATGATCTCCAACGGCCTGCAGCATGACACACGATGATGATGACAGTGACATAAAGGGCACAAACCAGTTGAATGTCAGCATCAAGGAGCACATCATCCTTACAAACAGATATTATACGCATACAAAAATCAACAAACAAGAAATCCCAAACTGACAAAGGAAAATGTCAGCAAGGAAGTTGCAAAAAAAAAAAAACACACAAAAAACAAACAACAACAACAACAAAAACCCAAAACAAACAAACAAACAAACAAACAAAAACTTGACAAACAGTCATCAAAATGAAACTTTTATTACCTGCAGAATTTCAGTGGATTTTATTGTGCTGTCATCATTTTTTCGCTTTCTTGTTAACAGTTCAGACTGGATTCGATTCTTCGTCTTTTATGGTCTCAACAAAATTTTGCGATATGAAATGTGGAAAGCATGTCGACTTAGTAGGAAGCCATCCGTCCCTCCCCTCTGTTTTTCCTCTGTATACATGTATTTGTGTTTACATACCTGTGAAATGGCTTGTACGACGGAATTTTGCCAGGGACAACTCATTTGTTGCTCTGGAATCTTTTATGTTTGCTAGGTGCACATTGCTCATGGGACCTCAGGTCACCGTCTCATCTGAAAGACTAGCGCCCAAACCGCCATTCAGTCTTGTGGAGAGGTGTGTGTTGGGGGGGGGGGGGGGAGGGAGATAAATTCCTTGTTCCACCAGGAATCAAAGCTAGGTTTGTCAGATTGACAACGGGTGCTTCGCTAGTCCACACACTCCATATTTCTTGAAGTGAACTATTCTTTTCAAAATGAAGTAACGGTATACATACCTTGTGCGATCATTGCAGTGAATGTGTCTAATGTGTGTCGATACGGGCTGGTTGAGTCTTCTGGTTAAGCCCTGGAATCAAAATCTGATATGTCGAGTTCAGTCCCAGCTCGCCACATTAAAAACCGGCACATTCGTTGCCCATCTCAATGTTTCCATCATTCAGGTGGTACATGGTATCAGCTTGGTGTTTTACAAGTAACCCCCCCCCCCCCGCCTCCTTGATGGCAGATTTGGCTGGAAGGCAAACATCAAAGTGTGAAGCATGTGTGATGTGATGTATGTGTGCAGGTGTACCGCCGAGGACTGAAACGATTCTGTGCTGTCAATCATCTGAGCTTTGGGGTCAACAAGGGAGAGGTTTGCACACTTCTTGTATTTTCTGTTTGTCATGGCAGTGTTTACATGACGGGGGGGGGGGGAGGGGGTGAAGGATCAAGTATTTTGTGTAGTGTGTGTGTGTGTGGGGGGGGGGGGGGTATGTGAAAATGAATAAGTGCGTGCGCGTGTATGTGCGTGTATGCGCGCATGTGTGTATGTGTGTATATGCCTGTGTTTGTGTGTTCGGTCATTTGTGAGTGTCAGTGTGTGAGAAAAGAGAGAGAGCGGGAGGAGTATAGTTTCTAATTAGATGATTTAGATTAAGATTGTACGCAAATTACCACTAATGTGACAACGTTTTAGTCTGAACAAGACCAGAGTCTCAGTGCATAGTCAACATTAATGTCACAGTGTTTTAGTCTGGAACAAGACCAACTTCTCAACGCATATTTCCCTTGTCCCTTACAGCTTATAGAAAAGGTTATAACGTTTCCCTGTGTGCAGTGCTTTGGCTTGCTTGGTGTCAATGGTGCAGGAAAGACAACCACGTTCAAAATGCTGACAGGGGCCACAACTCCTTCCGAGGGTGACGCCATCATCCAGGGCAGGCAGTAGGTGTCTTTTGCATATAATTTATTTATCTCTTTATTTATTTATTTATTTATTTATTTATTTATCTATTCATTTATAGTTTATTTATTTATTTATTTATTTATTTATTTATTTATTTATTTATATTTATTTATTTATATATTTAATCATTCATTTATTAATGATTTGTATAATCTGCCCCGGTGTGTGCTGCGCTCCCCATTATCAGTTATGAAGGTGTGTGTGTGCGTGTGCAGTGTGTGCGTGTGTATGTGTGTGTGTAGGTGTGTGTATGTGTGTGTGTGTAGACAGTCTGCGTGCGTCTGTGTGTGTGCGTCTGTGTGTGTGTGCGTGTGCGTGCGTGCGCGTGTGTGTCCCCTCTCTTTCCTTCAGAAGTGATTGTGTATGTAAGTGTAGGTATTGTCTGTCTTAGTACAGTTATACATGAATGGTTTGCTTTGTGCAATTTTCTCCGTATTTCAATGTGAGTACATGCGTATGCGTGTGTACAGATGCGTGTATGTATATGTGTATTTGTTCCACAACTTGATTGACCATTTCTTTAAGAAAAAATAGACAACAAGAAGAAAAGTATATGCTTGTGTCTGCCTTCAGACTAAGCACTCTGCGGTCTCACCTGGGAGACGAGATGGGCTACTGCCCCCAGGAGGACGCGCTCGACCACTTTCTGTCCGGCAAGGAGACCTTGGAGTTCCACGCCAAGCTGCGCGGGTTCGGATCGGACCAGGTCAAGGCCTTGGTGTCGGAGCAGTTGAGGCGCCTGCACCTGGACAACCTGGCAAACAAGGCCGTGCATACCTACAGCGGCGGCAACAAACGCAAACTGGCGCTGGCCGTCGCCATGCTGGGAGACCCGCCACTTCTCCTGCTGGTGGGTGATCATTGAAGTTTGTCTGACTGAAACTGATAGTAACCTGTTCACATCGTCATCCTGTCCGTCAGTTTGGTGATGTTTTTCTAGTGGCCCATGCTCATAACACAGGGGTGTGGGTTCAGTCCTCGGACTGGCCACTGTCTTTTTCACACGCTGGGTAGGACCCCCAGAACCTGGCCAGATCATGAGGGGTATGTGCAGGCTTGAGGCTTGTGCCGTCATCATTTTGGATCTTCTCCATCACGTGGCACCATTGCCGTCAGTACTTGGAGAATTCATTCCCAGTGCGGAGACGTTATCTTCAGAAACCGAACCTGAAACGGAAACTTCCTGAGGAAGCTTTGATTGTTTTAGTTTGATAGTGGCTTTAGTCTTGACCCTTTGAATTCCTCACCCTATCCACCAGCTTCTTGTAGGAAGCTTTGATTGTTTTAGTTTGATAGTGGCTTTAGTCTTGACCCTTTGAATTCCTCACCCTATCCACCAGCTTCTTGTAGGAAGCTTTGATTGTTTTAGTTTGATAGTGGCTTTAGTCTTGACCCTTTGAATTCCTCACCCTATCCACCAGCTTCTTGTAGGAAGCTCTGAATGTATCGGATTGATAGCGGCAGTTGGTTTAACCCTGTTGCTCTCTCGCCTTATCCATTAACCAATTAGCTTCCTGCAGGAAGGTTTGAAAATATCAGACTGTTTATGACTGCAGTCTTAATCTTTTGACTCTCTCACCCTATTCATCAGCTACCTGTACTTATCAGACTGTTTATGGCTGCAGTCTTAATCTTTTGACTCTCTCATCCTATTCATCAGCTACCTGTACTTATCAGACTGTTTATGGCTGCAGTCTTAATCTTTTGACTCTCTCACCCTATTCATCAGCTACTGTACTTATCAGACTGTTTATGACTGCAGTCTTAATCTTTTGACTCTCTCATCCTATTCATCAGCTACCTGTACTTATCAGACTGTTTATGGCTGCAGTCTTAATCTTTTGACTCTCTTACCCTATCCATCAGCTACCTGTACTTATCAGACTGTTTATGGCTGCAGTCTTAATCTTTTGACTCTCTCACCCTATCCATCAGCTACCTGTACTTATCAGACTGTTTATGGCTGCAGTCTTAATCTTTTGACTCTCTCACCCTATCCATCAGCTACCTGTACTTATCAGACTGTTTATGGCTGCAGTCTTAATCTTTTGACTCTCTCATCCTATTCATCAGCTACCTGTACTTATCAGACTGTTTATGACTGCAGTCTTAATCTTTTGACTCTCTCACCCTATCCATCAGCTACCTGTACTTATCAGACTGTTTATGACTGCAGTCTTAATCTTTTGACTCTCTCACCCTATTCATCAGCTACCTGTACTTATCAGACTGTTTATGACTGCAGTCTTAATCTTTTGACTCTCTCACCCTATCCATCAGCTACCTGTACTTATCAGACTGTTTATGGCTGCTTAGTCTTAATCTTTGACTCTCTCACCCTGTCCATCAGCTTACCTGTAACTTTATCAGATGTTTATGACGTGCAGTCTTAATCTCTTTGACTCTCTCACCATATTCATCAGCTATCTGGTTACATATCAGACTGTTTATGACTGCAGTCTTAATCTTTTGACTCTCTCACCCTATTCATCAGCTACCTGTACTTATCAGACTGTTTATGGCTGCAGTCTTAATCTTTTGACTCTCTCACCCTATTCATCAGCTACCTGTACTTATCAGACTGTTTATGCTGCAGTCTTAATCTTTTGACTCTCTCACCCTATCCATCAGCTACCTGTACTTATCAGACTGTTTATGGCTGCAGTCTTAATCTTTTGACTCTCCACCCTATTCATCAGCTACCTGTACTTATCAGACTGTTTATGACTGCAGTCTTAATCTTTTGACTCCTCTCACCCTATCATCAGCTACCTGTACTTATCAGACTGTTTATGACTGCAGTCTTAATCTTTTGACTCTCTCACCCTATTCATCAGCTACTGTACTTATCAGACTGTTTATGGCTGCAGTCTTAATCTTTTGACTCTCTCACCCTATTCATCAGCTACCTGTACTAAGTTTTGAATGTACAACTGTTAGTGACTATGGTCTTTTCTGCAGGAAAACAAAATACAGCCAAAACCATCCATACGAACTTGCGGAATTTAGTCTTGCACGGTGTGGCTTTATTTATGGTGATACGCGGAATTTAGTCATGGAGCGTGTGGCATTATTTATGCTGACAGGGAATTCAGTCTTGCTGAAAGGGGCATTACTCATACTGCTATGGGAAATTCAACATGGACAGTGTGGAACTATTCATGCTGACAGGAAATTGAGTGTTACAGAGTGTGGCTTTATTCATACTGATGTAGGCAATTCAGAGTTGTAGTGTGTGGCATTACGTGTTATTGATACAGATAAATTTTGATCTTGCAAGTGTGGACTTGTTCATATGTAGGCAATTCAGAGTTGTAGTGTGTGGCATTACGTGTGGCTTTATTCATACTGATGTAGGTAATTCAGAGTTGTAGTGTGTGGCATTACGTGTGGCTTTATTCATACTGATGTAGGTAATTCAGAGTTGTAGTGTGTGGCATTACGTGTGGCTTTATTCATACTGATGTAGGCAATTCAGAGTTGTAGTGTGTGGCATTACGTGTGGCTTTATTCATACTGATGTAGGTAATTCAGAGTTGTAGTGTGTGGCATTACGTGTGGCTTTATTCATACTGATGTAGGCAATTCAGAGTTGTAGTGTGTGGCATTACGTATATTGATACAGAAAATTTGATCTTGCAAGATGTGACATTGTTCATACTGATATAATGAATTTAATCTTACAGACTGAAGTATTATTTATGCTGACATGGGGAATATTGTCTGACAGAGTGCAGCATCATTCTTGCCACTTGCCCACTAGCATTCTCTGAGTTCGTTATATGTAAAAGAAAAAGATGGGGGAACAATTGTTCTAAATATTTGTTTTAAATCAAAGTGCAACATTTCATCCTGGCCTGTTTTTATGCTATGGTTGTTTTTCTTTCTGTAAAGGAACATGAAAAATGATAATGAACATTACAGAATACTTGTGAACATTGTCTACAAATCTGACAGAAGAGGAAATTTTATCCTCTCATTCTACTGCATTTGGGAAAGG
>CM060305.1:170999994-171037494 GCA_030674185.1 Monoplex corrugatus
TACCGAGTTTAGTTCCCAAGCACTGGCTTGAAGGAGTTTTCACCCCCGAAGACTTTCTGCTGACCAGCTTCCTCCGGAGTTTCTGGCTATTTCATAATCATGGACTGAAAAAAAACAGTGTTCTCCATGACAAGTTTGTGCCGTGAAATGACACATTCTGATGGGTTCTGGTTTGGACGTGCCTGTTTGACCCTGTTTGACCCTGCCTCATTTTTATGAGTGAAAGGAGATTTTTTTTTCCGATCACCCAGTTTATTGTATGCACAGGCCTGTTTCTGACTGACTCTTCTTTGTGTGCACACACACACACACACAGAACATGAAGTATGCGTGTTAAAACTCTGAAAGCTATAGTAGGGTAGTGTATGAAGCATCACTGTGCCCAACATGCCCACGTCCATCAACAGATGGAAACATGGAGATACCAAGCATGCCCACGTCCAAAAGTTCTCCTTTTCAAAAGTACGAAGTGCCTACTTTCAGTGAAAAAACAAACGAACAATCAAACAAACAGAAAGAATGTGAAGGTGAGATTACAATTAACAAAGCAACCACCGCTTTCAAAATCCTGCATCATGGATCAGCACCTGGGCTTAATGGGTTTACTGGTGAATTTCTGAAATGCTTTTGGATAATACGGCAACATGTCATTGCACACTTGTTCAGTACAGCTTTTCAGAAAGGACAACTGTCATATTCACGATTTAAAACGCTCCTCCATAAAGGAGAAAATCTACCAAGAGCAGCACTCAGTTACTAAACACTAATTCCATTGACGAATTCTGATTATAAATTGCTGACAAAATGTTTAATACCAAGGGTATCACCCATACTTTCCTCAATAGAACACGATGAGCAGTTCATCATCATCATCATCAGGTGCCTTGTCACATGGCGTTGGTGATTATGGACTTCCGTCTTTGAGCAGTTGGATTGATAAAAGGCAGATCTATAGCCTTGATGTTCTGGATATTGTTTTCCCCGGTGCTCTTTCGGCGGTAGATTTTAAACAAGCATTTGACAGAATATCACAAGATTTTATGTTATACACATTCTGTACACTTGGTTTTGGAAACGATTTTATGAAATGAGAAACAACAGAGAATGTACGATATATTCAGGAATAACACAAGGCTGCCCTTTCTCACCACTTGCCTTCACTTAAAGCAGTTGAGCTGTTAGCTATTCGCTTGAGAGAAGACAATGATCTTAAAGGCTTTAAATAAAAGATAAAAATGTCAATGAACTGGGCTCTCTGTTATTCTAAATACAATCTTGTACGCAGATGACATTACTCTGTTATTAAAAGACAGACGATATTGAAAAAAAAGCAATAGCACTCTAGATGAACTTTTTATCTTATTTCAGAGCGAATAATAAATTGGACAAAGACCAAAGAGATTAGATAGGATCCAGTTCGTCGTATGTTGATAACTGGTATGGGCTTAACTAAACTGGTAAAATAGATTTATACATGTAATTCTGTGCCAGTATCAGCCTTGAAAGAAGACTGGTCAAATCAGTACACACTGGTCACTCACTCACAACTGATTCAGCTAGATTGTCTTTAATTTGTCCTTTTTTGTTGTTGTCTTTAATTTGTCCTTTTTTTTTTTTGTTGTCTTTAATTTGTCCTTTTTTTTTTGTTGTCTTTAATTTGCCCCTTTTTTGTTGTTGTCTTTAATTTGTCCTTTTTGTTGTCTTTAATTTGTCCTTTTTTTTGTTGTCTTTAATTTGTCCTTTTTTTGTTGTTGTCTTTAATTTGTCCTTTTTTTTGTTGTCTTTAATTTGTCCTTTTTGTTGTCTTTATTTGTCCTTTTTTTTGTTGTCTTTAATTTGTCCTTTTTGTTGTTGTGATCCCTGTTGTTTTGGACATGGTAGTGTTTTAGGTTTTTCTTTGTTGCACGATATTTGTAATCTTTAGGTTTACATTTTACACTTGGTTGTATTGTATCACTTTTTGGACTAAACTAATTGTGTTTTGTTACAATGTAATACACTCTTTAAAAAAAGTAAACCAACCCTTTGATGTAATCCAAATAAATACGTCATTGAAATCAGTCAGCTGTTCATGGCTGTATTAACATCATTGATTAACTAAATGATTGAACTTCTTTGACTTAATAAACATAATTATCGTTCAACTAGATCAGCACTATTCAACTAGATCAACACCATTGCCACGCAAAAGAAAAAGAAAAGAAAAAAACCCGCTTTCAGTCTGGGAATGAATGGGTCTGTTTTTTGAAGACAAAGACTGAAAAAGAATCTGTGAGAGTAGAGTAATCAGTCAATCATGTTTGTATCAGCTTCACTCTTGGCAATGTCTGCTGCTTTACTTTGGCCAAGATACATTTAGTAGGAAAAGATGCAGAGATGGTTGTGTAAGTGCGCGCGAGCGTGTGTGTGCATATGTGTGTATGTGTGCGTGTGTGTGTGTGTGTATGTGTGTGTCTATGTGTACGTTGTGTAGGTGTGTGTGTGTATGTGTGTGTGTCTGCGTGTGCATGTTTGTGAGTGTGTGAGTGCGTGTGTGTCTTGTGTGTGTGTGTGTGTGTGTGTGTGTGTGTGTGTGTGTGTGTGTGTGTGTGTGTGTGTGTGTAAACGTTTATTCACGTGTGCATTTAGACACAATTATGATCAGTTACTGTTAGTTCCCCCATACTTTTGTGTGTGCATATTATCAGTCCTAGCACCACGGCTATGTAGTATCGAGATCACTTTACTGTATGTACATACATATAATTATAGAGAGATAGACAGATAGATAGGCAGATACATAGGTAGATAGATAGATAGATAGATAGATAGATGATAGGTAGGTAGGTAGATAGATTGATAGATAGATAGATGATAGGTAGGTAGAATAGATAGACAGATAGATAGATAGATAGATAGATGTAGATAGGTAGTATAGATAGATAGAATAGGTAGATAGATAGATAGATAGATATAGATAGATAGATAGATAGATAGTAGGTAGTAGATAGATAGATAGATATAGGATAATAGGTAGATAGATAGATAGATAGATAGTAATAGATAGATAGATAGATAGATAGATAGATAGATGATAGGTAGGTAGATAGATAGATAGATAGATAGATGATAGGTAGGTAGATAGATAGATAGATAGATAATAGATGATAGGTAGTAGATAGATAGATAGATAGATAGATAGTAGGTAGATAGATAGATAGTACTAGATAGATAGAATAGATAGATAGATGATAGATGGTAGATAGATAGTAGTGTAATAGATAGTTAATGTAATGATTGAGATGTGTTGTTTTGTGTATGTGCTAAATGTGGTTTTGTTTTTGGTTTTGTTGTTGAAACCTGTTTTTTCCTTTCCAATGATGGTTTAGTGTTTGTGTCTGTTTGCTGCAAATGGGAACAGTGGGTTTCATTCCCAGAGTGCTGACGTCCCTTTGGTAGTGCTTTTCATTTGGGCAACAGAAAGCAGTAGCTGCCATAATCATGTACAGATTGCATGGACATAATATGTTATACATATCTATATCTATATATATATATATATATATATATATATTATTGTGTGTGTGTGTGTGTGTGTGTGTGTGTGTTATAGATGTAGATATATGGATATAGATATAGATTATGTGTGTGTGTGTATGCTGATGTGTAAGGTGGTTTTATTTTGCTTTGTTAAGCTAGATTATATAGTGCTTGCTACATCTATTCATTGAATTTGTCATTATACTCTTTCCTTGTCACTGATTGTCATTACAACTATTTTTCATTTTGCATTTTCACTCGACAACTTTATCATGGAGTAATCTTTGTTCACAGGAGACAAATAATCACATTTTGAATCTTCATTCATATTCATGTTGTAGGTAATGTGTGGCACGCACGTTGTGATAACATATCACCATAACTCGTGACTAGATGAGCTTACATACATGTATGTGTTTGAGGTGTTGTGTGGTATGCACACTAAATATCACCATAAATCGTGACCAGATGAGCTTACAGACATGTGTGTTTGAGGTGTTGTGTGGTATGCACACTAAATATCACCATAAATCGTGACCAGATGAGCTTACAGACATGTATGTGTTTGAGGTGTAGTGTGACATTCACATTGTGACTAAATATCACCATCATTGTAGTGAAAATTTATTCATATTTTCTGTACATTTTTGTGTATGGTTTCTCAGTCCTAACAGTTTTGTGATATAGTGATAACTTGACATTTACTGTGCTGTGCAGGCATGTACTTTCACTACTCATCCTTAACAGAATTATTTCAGTGTAAACTGACTCATGTTCTCAGCTTCACAGTGTCTCACTCACTTCTTAGTGGATTTCAATCAAATTCGCAGCACAAGTTCAGACACTATGCTTTGCGAGGAAAAGAACTATGTGACACCGAATTCAATTATGCACTCCCGAATGGGCCAAGCGGTGCATGGGCAGTCACTACCTGCTCCCCCTCCACCCCCCCCCCCCCCAATTCTTTGCTTACCGAAATGGCTACAGTGTGGCGTCTGGGGTTGGGAGGTGACTGGCCAGTGGTGAGACATGATACTGTTGCTCTGGGCTCGATCCATCACCCTCGGGCGTTTCTTGATAACTTGCTTACCCATTTCTGACAATGTAGACGCATTCCTAATCATTCCTTATCACAAAGACAAAACACAAAAGCTACCCCACACGCAAACTCAGTGGTTTTGCTAGTTCAAGTTCATATTGCTTATAGCTCAGCCGACTAATAGAGCCATATCAAGGCTATGTTTTGCTAGTTCGCATTGTTTGGTAACTGTTCTGCCGTGTGGCTGACCCCACCAAAATAAAATAAAATTTAAAAAATAAAGAAAGAAACAGAGCGGGAACCAGCTTCACTGCTGAACATCCCATCTGATGTAGGTTTCATGACAGGACTCAAAAGCTTCTGAAAACCAAAACCACAAACTTGGAATAACTTTTTTATATTTATATTTCATTTTTAGTGTTTGGAAACAGAAATTTCGTTCTTTAACTCTCACCCGCCTACACACACACACACACACACACACACACACACACACACACACACACACACACACACACACACACACACACACACAACACACACACACTTCACAAGACATTTTATCCATCTTTGTACAACAGATGTAAGGTTGTTGTTGTAATGATCAGGATAGATGCCAAGCATAGCTTCATTTCCCTAGTAGAATCTAAGTAGTAATTGTACATGTATAGATTTGCCTACAATATTCCTACTGTAGTAATTTGCCCTACATGTAGTAAATTTGCCTACATGTAGTAGATTTGCCCTACATGTAGTAGATTTGCCCTACATGTAGTAGATTTGCCCTACATGTAGTAGATTTGCCCTACATGTAGTAGATTTGCCCTACATGTAGTAGATTTGCCCTACATGTAGTAGATTTGCCCTACATGTAGTAATTTGCCCAAATGAGTAGATTTGAACAGGTTTAGACATTTGATGGCCTTACCTGGTAGTAAGTTGACCAGTAGTCTTTACTTTGTGGATTTTTTAAAAATCAGTATCATGGTTGCAGGTCACGTTATTAGGCTGCATTGTAAGTAAGTGTAGCTTGAGTGTTGTTAATCCCAGGATCTAATATGTGTTTGGTGAAGTAGTGTCACTGAGTGTTGTAATATAGCATACAGTTTGTGAAGAGTGTCACTGAGTGTTGTTAATATCAGCAAAAAGTTTTGGTGAAGAGTGTCACTGAGTGTTGTTAATATCAGCAATACAGTTTCGTGAAGAGTGTCACTGAGTGTTGTTAATATCAGCAATACAGTTTTGGTGAAGAGCGTCATTCTGAGTGTTGTTAATATCAGCAATACAGTTTTGGTGAAGAGTGTCATTCTGAGTGTTGTTAATATCAGCAATACAGTTTTGGTAAAGAGTGTCATTCTGAGTGTTGTTAATATCAGCAATACAGTGTTGGTGAAGAGCGTCATTCTGAGTGTTGTTAATCTCACAGGATCAGCATCACAGTGTGATAGAAGTGTCCATTCCACGTGGAGCAGGCACCGTGGCTGATATCTTTTCCGCTGTGCAACGTTCTCAGGCCGAACACCACATCATGTACTACTCCGTCTCCCAGACAACACTCGATACGGTGGGTAGGCCTCTCCTAGTCTGCTGCTTCCAATCTCTCTTTCCTTCTGTCTTTGTGTCTGTCTGTCTGTCTGTCTGTCTGTCCCTATGTCTGCCTGTCTATGTATCTGTCCCCATTTTGCATATCAATTCATTAGGAATAGAATGTGTGTGAAGAGAGTCAGCCTGTTATCTTTAACGAGAAATGCTCTTTTTTCCCACTTATGGATATATTGTTTGATTAGTCCTGTAAAGATTGAGACACGGGTTTTCATTGAAAAGAAATGTTCACCTAACCCTCGGAAAATGTTATTCTCCCTGACTGTAGCAGAGATGCCACAAGACGGGTCTTGACAGATGGAAGTTAAGGGATGCTTAGGTTTAGTCGCCTGATGACACTTTCAGCCACGTTGATCAGGAGACACTAGTTTGTTCTACGACATACAGTATTTTTGGGTTTAACCCTTTGACTCCCGCACCCTATCTACCAACTACAAAACCTTAACCCTTTGCTGCCCTCACCCTATCCACCAGCTTCCTGCAGGAAGCTGGTGGATAGGGTGAGGGCATCAAAGGGTTAAGTTTTTGCTTTGCTAACATGGTTGGCAATGCAGGATGCTGGTGACCGGAGTGCGGGAGTGAAAGGGTTAATCGTTGTATGTAGGATCAGCAGCGTGCATTGCCTTCAGAAGGAACACGTATTTATACCATGACTGTTACTTCACTGCAGGTGTTTGTCAACTTTGCCCGAGAGCAATCAGACGATAGTGAGCACGACTCGGACATGGACACCAGCAGTGGTGGCAGCGGGTCTAGCACCAGTGGTGAAGCCACCACAGACTCCGCTTTCCAAAAGTCCATTATTGGAAACACGTACGCCTACATGAATCCCGAGTACGCCTCAGGACCTCTGCAGTCTTTCGAGCGTCCATCGCCCGCCAAAATGCCTCCAGTTGGTGTCATGGCCTTTGATAACAACGCCTACGACGATGAGTTGTTCGTCACCAAATTGTAGACAGTCAACAGCCACCCGATGCCAAAGCGAACAAGAGGAGGGTTTGGTCACCAAAGTGTTAATGTAGGGAGGGGGAGTGTGTTGACCAAAGCATAGACATAGACATGTATATCTCCACTGCACTATGATGGGTGCAGCCATACCGCTGGGCTGTGTGGCGATGAGGTCAAGTCAGACATTGATCCAAAGGGAAAGACTTGTGCTCGCTGACTTGCCAATGATACGACGTCAGTTGAACGGGACCCCCCCCCCTCCCCCTCCCCTCACCCCGATGATCCATCACACCCGTTTTACTGACAATACTAATGGAAACTTCTGATCAGTGTGACTGCACGCCAAAACAAGTTGTTTTACTCCTGATGCCTTATATCTTGTTCATAAAAACAGTGCGGACATCCTAATCAAAAAATCATGACTGTGTGTTTACGTTTTGTATTCAATGTTATATTATGATTATGACATCATCAGTGCCTGACAGGTTCAACCCTTTGGCTCATCCCACCCCGCCCATCACCAGCCTGAACTTTGTTCAACAGGGATTCATGGCACTCGGACAACTCCATATGCGCTTCACCCAAATCTGTCTGTAGTGTATCTGGCAGACTCCCTGAGCCTATGCAAAACCCTAGACGTTGGCAAAGTGTTGAAATGGGGGCAGGGGGATGGGATGAGGAGTCGAGGACGTATGAAGCAAACATCACCTGAATGATGGAAGCAATAGGACAGACAGTGAACAGACCATTTTTAACATGATGTTGTGGCCTGGGATTGAATTCCACATGCCATATCTGGAGTCTGCTTCTGTTTGAAGAACCAACCAGCACGCTGTACAAAAATCATCAGGAAGATGAGTGGGTACAGGGTGAAAGGGGTCATAGAAGGAAGATGGGTAGGTATAGGGTGAAGGGGTGAAAGGGGTCATAGAAGGAAGATGGGTAGGTATAGGGTGAAGGGGTGAAAGGGGTCATAGAAGGAAGATGGTAGGTATAGGGTGAAGGGGTGAAAGGGGTCATAGAAGGTAGATGGGTAGGTATAGGTGAAGGGTCATAGAAGGTAGATGGGTAGGGATAGGGTGAAGAGTGAAAGGGTCATAGAAGGAAGATGGGTAGGTATAGGGTGAAGGGGTGAAAGGGGTCATAGAAGGAAGATGGGTAGGTATAGGGTGAAAGGGGTCATAGAAGGAAGATGGGTAGGTACAGGGTGAAGGGGTGAAAGGGGTCATAGAAGGAAGATGGGTAGGTATAGGTGAAGGACTGAAAGGGGTCATAGAAGGAAGATGGGTAGGTATAGGGTGAAGGACTGAAAGGGGTCATAGAAGGTAGGTATAGGTGAAGGACTGAAAGGAGTCATAGAAGGAAGATGGTAGGTGAAGAGTGAAAGGGGTCATAGAAGGTAGGTATAGGGTGAAGGGGCGAAAGGGTCATAGAAGGTAGGTATAGGGTGAAGGGTGAAAGGGGTCATAGAAGGAAGATGGGTAGGTATAGGGTGAAGGGTGAAAGGGGTCATAGAAGGAAGATGGGTAGGTATAGGGTGAAGGGAGTGAAAGGGGTCATAGAAGGAAGATGGGTAGGTATAGGGTGAAGGGGTGAAAGGGGTCATAGAAGGTAGATGGGTAGGTATAGGGTGAAGGGGTGAAAGGGGTCATAGAAGGAAATGGGTAGGTATAGGGTGAAGGGGTGAAAGGGGTCATAGAAGGAAGATGGGTAGGTATAGGGTGAAGGGGTGAAAGGGGTCATAGAAGGAAGATGGGTAGGTATAGGGTGAAGGGGTGAAAGGGGTCATAGAAGGAAGATGGTAGGGTGAAGGATGAAAGGGGTCATAAGGAAGATGGGTAGGTATAGGGTGAAGGAGTGAAAGGGGTCATAGAAGGAAAATGGGTAGGTTAGGGTGAAGGAGTGAAAGGGGTCATAGAAGGAAAATGGTAGGTATAGGGTGAAGGAGTGAAAGGGGTCATAGAAGGAATGGGTAGGTATAGGGTGAAGGAGTGAAAGGGGTCATAGAAGAAATGGGTAGGTATAGGGTGAAGGAGTGAAAGGGGTCATAGAAGGAAAATGGTAGGTATAGGGTGAAGGAGTGAAAGGGGTCATAGAAGGAAATGGTAGGTATAGGGTGAAGGAGTGAAAGGGGTCATAGAAGAAATGGTAGGTATAGGGTGAAGGAGTGAAAGGGGTCATAGAAGGAAAATGGGTAGGTATAGGGTGAAGGAGTGAAAGGGGTCATAGAAGAAGATGGGTAGGGTGAAGGACTGAAAGGGGTCATAGAAGGAAGATGGTAGGTATAGGGTGAAAGGGGTCATAGAAGGAAGATGGGTAGGTATAGGGTGAAGGGGTGAAAGGTGTCATAGAAGGTAGATGGGTAGGTATAGGGTGAAGGAGTGAAAGGGGTCATAGAAGGAAGATGGGTAGGTATAGGGTGAAGGAGTGAAAGGGGTCATAGAAGGAAGATGGGTAGGTATAGGGTGAAGGAGTGAAAGGGGTCATAGA
The DNA here is from genome assembly GCA_030674185.1 of Monoplex corrugatus. Taxonomy (NCBI): domain Eukaryota; kingdom Metazoa; phylum Mollusca; class Gastropoda; order Littorinimorpha; family Ranellidae; genus Monoplex; species Monoplex corrugatus. The sequence goes on from CM060305.1 coordinate 171,009,593, forward strand.
AGGAAGATGGGTAGGTATAGGGTGAAGGAGTGAAAGGGGTCATAGAAGGAAGATGGGTAGGTATAGGGTGAAGGAGTGAAAGGGGTCATAGAAGGAAGATGGGTAGGTATAGGGTGAAGGTCATAGAACAACTGAAAAGAAGACGTGGGGTGTTGTTGAATGAATGACATACAGGGTTGTAGAGGCTGGCACCTTTTTCAACTCACCAGCTGTGCTGGAAACACACAGTAAGCATTAGAACAAGTATTTGATATAACGAGGCAAAACTGGCACAAATTTTCGGACAGCTGGTCTTTGTGAAATTTACACTAAAGACAAGAAAGAACGATAAACAGCAAAAGCTTCCCCGATGTTTCTTCGAGTAGGAAACGGTGAAAACAGTGACTGATCATAATCAGTGAATTTTGGGAATTTGTCCTTTGTTATCTTGTGAATTCGGCCTTTGTTTGTTTTCTGTATACGCTCGACAAAGGCCAGTTTGCCGACAAGTTTGCACCTGTCTTGTCTTGTTACATTGAAAACGCGTTCTGGTTCTGTTTTTTGAAATTTCTGCTTCCTGTATGCTTGAGCTGGAAATGAGAAAGAAGTTACTGTCACAGTCGTACAGCAAGGGAAGTCAAGTCACTGTCTTCAGTATCACGCTGTTTGTGCTACCTGTACCTCCTACATTGATGATCGCAAATGGAAGGTGTAATTATTGTTCTTCCAGAAAACCTGATTAATTGATCGAATGATTTTCGTTTTTCCTTCATGTTATTGTTTGAGTGATGAATTGATTTCACTGACAGACTGCTTTTTGATATTGTTAGTATCAACATGTTCTCGCTTAATTGATTGATTTCTTCTTATTTTATTATTTGTTTATGTGCTTTTTTGTTATAAAAGTAGCATTTTCAAAATCAGGTAGGATTTCCATTTTTGATTGTAGCCATCTGCATATGCAGCGCAATGTAAACAGAGTGTTTGTGAGACAGTATTGCTTCAGAATGGTTTTTGTTGGGGTTTTTTTTCGATTCGTGGGTGGATATTTTAACAGCACGAAAATATTGTCCACTGAGCAAAATTAGAAGGAAAAAAAAGGAAAAACAACAATAAAGAGTCGATTTGTGAGGAAGCTTTCCTCCCAGCCAGCAGCTTGCAAAATAGAAAAAACGAAAAGAACAACAAAAACAAGCACGTACACAGCGTATTCCAATGTTGTGTTGTGAAGGTTCCAGCAGTCAGACTGTTTGACGTATTGGGGCAGGACTGAAGATGGGAATGACGTGTGACTTTCTGAGCAAATTTCACACTGCGTTATACAGACAGAGGTGTCCTTCTGTTCTTCAGTTTTTAACCCTTTCACTACCGCACCTTAACCGCCAGCTGCAAAAACTTAAACCCTTTTCAATCCCTCACCCTATCCACCAACTTCCTGCAGGATGCTGGTGGATAGGGTGAAGGAGTGAAAGTTTTTGCTTTGCTGTCATGGCTGACGATGCGTGATGCTGGTGGATGGGGTGAGGGAGTCGAAGGGTTAATTGAATCAGCACCTACTGAATTCCAAAACATTTCTTTTGTGTTAGGTTATTTGAAATTACTGGTATTATTGGATGAGACGTGTATAGAGCGTGTGTGTCATTGCTTATGACTGTTGATGTGTATTTCAAGTGAAATCAACGTTTTCTCTTGTTCATGGAAGCTGGAATTTCTCCTGTTCTGGGTCTCTGTCACTCCCACCCGCACACCCTCGTTTTTTCAGGCCTGTACACTGAAGCATACATACAAGCATGCGCTTGTGTACAAAAGTACACTCACACGCAAACACACACACACACACATACACACACACACACACACACACACACACACACACACACACAAACACAAAACAAACACACATGTGCGCGCACATACACACACACACGCTCGTGCACGCGCGCGGAAAACAAGATATGGACATGGTACTACATGAAGTGAAAAGTGTATTTTGAGTTTATTTTTGCATGACATTAGATGAGACTCTCTTACAGTTTTCATTGGGGTTTTTCTTTATTTCATGATCTGTGTAGTGTTATGGTGGTTAGGTGTTCCATAATAGATCATAGTCAGAGGTATGTGACAGGGGTTGATGTTTAGGTTTCTGCATTTTTTTTTTTTTTTTTTTTGCAAGGGAAGCTGATAAGGTAGAATGTACACCAAGATTCAGTGAGTGAATAAACAAGGAAAAAATAAAGATAAGAAATTTTTGGCTTTGTTTAGCCAGTTTTCGTTCATTGGCTGCAATCCCCACGTGAATTTGAATATACAAATAGGCTTTTGCGGGTATGGCCTATTTTGTGCGTATGTTGTACACGCTTTTTTGACTGTGTACTTATTTTCATCCTGTCGTTGTGGCAGCCATGTCCATTTTTGAGGATGTGCATCATGCTGTTTTCGTGTTTCCGTCATAGAACACCGACATGACTCACAGGATCTTTAACGTGCATGCTTGATGTTGTGTGTGAGGATACACAGGAAGGGTTCTGGCACCAACAGGTCTGCACATAGTTATGTTATGTTGACATGGGATGTGGGAAAAATCTTTACTCTTAAGCCATCAAGTCGGGTCCATTTCAGGCTTTCCAAGTGGTAGAACAGTGTCCTGACCACTCAACTATCGTGTTTGCTATCATTGTTTGCATTTTATTTATATTATCTATTTATTATTTCATTATTTTATTTCATTTTATCTTATTTTATTTTATTTCATTTTATTTTATTTTATGAGCTATGAAGGAGAGTCTTTCCTTTCAAGTGAAAGGGGAAAATGCAAGTTGTTCTTCAACATCGTCACACACAGTTAACACACGCCTTGTAGAAAAAATGTTAGGGTGTGAGGGTGTCAGCTGTTTCAGGTTGACCTGATCCAAGGATCGGATGCCTCAGTTTTAACTCTGCTTCATGACATAATGGCTTCCATGAACATGTATCAAGATAGCAACTTTCAATGCAACACTTGCTGATGCAGACTCTTATGCGAATGAGTGTGTTCCGTTTTCCATGTGTGTATTAATCAGAGATGTTATTTCATATTCTGTCAACACTGTAATCGTTGTTTTGTACAGTTTCACATTTATTATTGTCTTCCATGGAAGCAAGAGACCAGTTATGTTCTCTTAACACTTGAGGGCATTGGTGGCCTCCAAAGGACAGACCAGTTATGTTCTCTTAACACTTGAGGGCATTGGTGGCCTCCAAAGGACAGACCAGTTATGTTCTCTTAACACTTGAGGGCATTGGTGGCCTCCAAAGGACAGACCAGTTATGTTCTCTAAACACTTGAGGACATTGGTGGCCTCCAAAGGACAGACCAGTTATGTTCTCTAAACACTTGAGGACATTGGTGGCCTCCAAAGGACAGACCAGTTATGTTCTCTAAACACTTGAGGGCATTGGTGGCCTCCAAAGGACAGACCAGTTATGTTCTCTAAACACTTGAGGGCATTGGTGGCCTCCAAAGGACAGACCAGTTATGTTCTCTAAACACTTGAGGGCATTGGTGGCCTCCAAAGGACAGACCAGTTATGTTCTCTAAACACTTGAGGGCATTGGTGGCCTCCAAAGGAAAGAGCATAATGGGAGAGAGATTCAGGCGGAAAGAAAACAGAAAGAAAGACTCGGTTACGAAACGGGATTTAACCCCGGTAAAATTTATGAACATTGGTTTATGTAGGCCTACATATGACAAAAATGACCATTGCTCACCTTACTCTTTATGCTACTTGCATTCCATCACAATTATTTGAACAATCAAATTTATCCCAGCAAATGTGTGGGTCGTTTTGCTTCCAGCGGAACTATTATTCTTAACATCAGTTTGAAATAGGGGTCAGGATCACACACAATGAGTGTGTTTTAAACGACAAAATGTCAATGAGAAGTTGAAACGGCCATTTGTGATTTTGTCTTAATTCAGATGTGATAGTCATGCTACATGTTCTTGATTTGACCTTACATTATATGTAAAATACGCAAGTGTATTAGTTAATTTTGCATAATAAATTCTTTTATATATACATAACTTTGTTCGTTTTTTAGCTTTTAATTTTACAAAGGAACACTCTCGCTTACCGTTGTTATTTTTTCTGAAATTTTTTTATTTTTTATGATTTTTTTCTTATAATATTTAAAAAAAAAATTTTATTTACTTTTTATATGTGATATTTTCTTGATTTATTATTTACTTTTTTATGTGACTCAAGTCAACAGACATTGCTTATGCAAGGGTGTGTTTGTGAGGCTATTATGGCCTGTAGCTGCAGATTTTGCTGCTACTATTTCAGTTGTTTCCATGATGGTCATGTCCGATCAATGCAAACTGCTTCCAGATTTCAGTTATCTTATCTTGGACCAAGAGAAATGTGTGAAATGTATCGACTTTCATATCATCTTCTATTCCCACCTTTTGTGATGACACATTGAATCAATCCTTTCACTCCTTCAGAAAACTGGTGGATAGGTCAGTCAGGAGGTGGAAGGGTTAATATGGTTCAAAGGGTAAAAATTATTTTGTAATATATTTGTATGATAGAATACATGTTTGAAAAAAAAAGTTTTTATATACTTTTGCCTTTTTCTATTAAACTCTGCATTCCCATATGTGTGTTGATGGCCATGATTCAGAAAGAGAGAGAGAGAGAGAATTTTGCATGTGTATGTTTGTGTGTGTGTGTGTGTGCGTGTGTGTCTGTGTGCGTGTGTGTGTGTGTGTCTGTGTGTATGTGTGTGTGTGTGTGTGTGTGTGTTTGTGTGTGTGTGTGCGTGTGCGTGTGTGTCTGTGTGCGTGTGTATCTGTGTGTGTGTGTGTCTGTGTGCACGTGTGTGTTTGAGTGTTTGTGCACATGTAAATCGTCATCAGTCCTATACAGCATGCACCTTCATGCTCAGAATTCAAAACCTCGGTCAATTTACACATGTTTATTTCAAAATGCCTGTCACATTTTCAACAACATAAAAACATCATTTCTAGACCATACAAAGGCAGGAATCTGATTGATAACTTCACTTACTAATGTTAATGTTTACTGCTCACAACAGGATCTGAACACATAACACATTTAGATTTGAGATCATACTCAAGCAGCAAACGTACCTCACCAATTCAAATGCAAGCAAACATTTGTAACAATATCCATACATATGCTCATACATTATGTGAAAACTAATTTGCTGTCTCACTGTGCAGACATAATATACATACATACATACATACATACATACTACAGGGGTCATGTCTATTACAAACTTGTATGTTGTTTAGTTTAGGACTCGGCATTGTATCAATGCCTGCATAATTAATAATAGTAAATAAATGAGTATTACACGGTGCTTACTTCGATCAGTTAAGATCATCTCAAGATTCTGTTTACACACACACACACACACACACACACACACACACACACACACACACACACACACACACACATACACACACACACCACACCACACTAAAACACACACACAACACAAAAGATGATGAGATGCGATAGAACAGTTCAATAAAAATGTTGCTGAATTTGTTTTTTCTTTGCCTTTTTGTTTGTTAACAAGTAGCATTAGTCATTAAGATTTAACCTATTCAGAGGCAAGAGCTATACAACAAAGCACATACAGTGCTTATTTCCTACTCTTGAAAATAAAGACTGATCTTATCCTATTGTCCTTTCATGTCCTTTCTCTTTTCATTCTTTCTTTTTCTTTTCCCCTTTCTTTTCTACTACAATTTTTATCAAAAAGCAAAAGGGGGTGGGGGAGAGAGAGGTAATGGAACTACATGAACAAAACCCAACATTAATATGCCCGTCAAACATGAACATCACTTAATGACAAAATGTCTACCTTTGTCATGACTCAGTTGCACACACAAACAGTGGTGAAGTTTTCAGTTTATTATGATTATCTTCTTACTTCAGTGTTTTGGGGCTTTTATTTACTATCAACAGTTCAATCATCAGGAGAATATTCCCAGCTTTGGTAAATAAAAGGTGAGTTGTGCTATATCCAAAATGGTAAAAGTGGAAAACATCGCCAATATCTGAAGCGAATGTCAGTTAACCACTCAATTACACCTTGTATGTTCTAAAAAATCCAACAAAATCATCACGAAAATCCAATAGATAGATAAATTAATGATTCAATAACAGATTAAAAACATTCCAATAAATCCACACCAAACAAGACAGATGAACAATTTCTATTAGGCATTTTACAAGCTACTCTGCCAATTGCTATTCTGCAGACAAGGGAGCTTAATCCCCTCACCCATTTAGAAAAGTAGTTGTTTCCCTTGGTTTATGCCATTCCGAGTTCGCAGTCTTCAAGGATTTGTCACACTCGATCAAGTCCATTTGCGCTCCACTGCAATCTGCCAGCAATTATTGGCCGATTCCTTGAAAACTTATATGCACTGGCAAGGTCTTGGAATAAGAATGGGAATAGGAACAATGAAATATTGACACCATCAGAATGATTGGAGCTAAAGTTGAACAGGGGACAAGCAAACTGTAATGTTGTGGGGTGGGATTAAACTTGAGACAAGAAACCTTGAGCCCACAGCTGTACCAAGAGCCAACCAGCACACAGCTGCACCAAGAGCCAACCAGCCCACAGCTGTACCAAGAGCCAACCAGCACACAGCTGTACCAAGAGCCAACCACCCTATAGCTGTACCAAGAGCCAACCAGCACACAGCTGTACCAAGAGCCAACCAGCCCACAGCTGTACCAAGAGCCAACCAGCCCACAGCTGTACCAAGAGCCAACCAGCACACAGCTGTACCAAGAGCCAACCAGCCCACAGCTGTACCAAGAGCCAACCAGCCCACAGCTGTACCAAGAGCCAACCAGCCCACAGCTGTACCAACAGCCAACCAGCCCACAGCTGTACCAAGAGCCAACCAGCACAGCTGTACCAAGAGCCAACCAGCCCACACTGTACCAAGAGCCAACCAGCCCACAGCTGTACCAAGAGCCAACCAGCACACAGCTGTACCAAGAGCCAACCAGCCCACAGCTGTACCAAGAGCCAACCAGCCCACAGCTGTACCAAGAGCCAACCAGCCCACAGCTGTACCAAGAGCCAACCAGCCCACAGCTGTACCAAGAGCCAACCAGCCCACAGCTGTACCAAGAGCCAACCAGCCCACAGCTGTACCAACAGCCAACCAGCACACAGCTGTACCAAGAGCCAACCAGCCCACAGCTGTACCAAGAGCCAACCAGCCCACAGCTGTACCAACAGCCAACCAGCCAGTGACAGTGTGCTCTACTGCTTTATAAGTATGCTAGTCATGACTTGCACATTTTTACTGTTTTTGAATTCCACACTTACGGCACAGCTGGACATAAATCATTACTGATCAAAATGTGTCAGCAGACATGAGGAAAATCTTTGATAATGTATTTTTGCCAATATATGTACATACAGTCCTCTCAGCCCAACACGCAAAACGTTTTCATTTCTGTTTCGTACATGTTTTTAGCATAATATGTGTCTAACTAAAAGAAAGGGATCTGTCCTTTCAGAAAAAGCAGATTGGAAACTGATAACATGACCCCTGTGTCTTTCATATCAAAAATGTGTCTTTCACACACACACTCTCTCTCTCTCTCTCTCACACACACACACACACACACACACACACACACACACACACATGACAACACACACAATTACACATACATGCATGTACCCACAAAATATGTATGTACACACCCAATCTTTACCCACCACTCATCTTGCTCATTATTTCAGATTTCTTAATCCATCAATAATGATAACATACACTTTCTCTCTGTGTGTCTTCCAAACCTCTGCATTTCATCCAGACACTACACACACTTGTAAACACACACAAACACGTATACACGCACAGCCACACGCAGACAGAATTCCACAAACAGCTGATATCTCTCTTTCTAACCAATTACCGCAATACCAAAAGCACAAGCACAGATAAAAAAGGTAAAGACCATTATTGTGCAACGTCAATATTGTTACATCTTGTCAATATTAAGAAAAAAAGAACAGGATTATTCAAGATGCTGCCTTGCTGGATGGACGCCGGAACAAGCCCATGACATGCACGGAGCAACGTGTGATATGTTTTTATACTGGCTTGGTCAACTCCCGGGAAAGGGAGACACCTGAAAAATAAAATCAGACTTGTGCACAACCACACAATGATATGTGTATATACAACATTTTGTGTAGCATGCAATATACACACAAAATTATACATCACAAACAGAAGACACTTTGTTTAAAAATAAATCTCTGTGCACTTTGTACATGATGATACAGATCTATATGAAAACTTTTGGTCGCATGTAGCAGACAATCGGCTGATTTACACTGGCAGAATAGAACGGTTCCAGAACGGTTCCCAAGCATACCATTACATTCAGTTTTATGTGGCTCAACTATTCCTGATCTGGAAGAGTTCAGGACCGCCTTGCAATGTGGTCTGGAACGGTTTGCATTCCAGCGAGCCTGGTGCACTCGTGACCTTACAGCACCCTGTTGTTCGATTTCCTGGGTCGGACACACCGATACGTTCCCCTTTGGCATTTTTTCCTTCCTGCTATTTTGCCGCCTTTCTTTCTATCATAGCTATGGCTGTGAAGTGGCACGAAGATGAGACGTAATTATTCATTTAAATTTGGGTTGACGAACCAATCCAAAAGAAATTGTCTGGCTGTGTCAGAAATCTTGTAGTGTTTGACAAAATGAGTCAGATTCTAAAAGAGCAGCATGGCATAGAAACAATGACATTGCAATGCAGCGCTAAGATTGAAAAAAAAAAAATCTCCATGCAGTACAAAACCACAGCAGCAAGGTGCTTACTGGGTGATGCCATGTTCCTACTTGATGTAGATATTTACCGCACTGTACTCAAGTTTTCTCAGGTTATGTTGGGGTAAGCACGCTGTTGGTATGCTGTATGCCAGTGTACACAGAGCAAAAACAGTCCAGAACGGTTGAGATCTGAACAGTTCTGGAACGGTTCACAAACTGGTCTTGTGTAAATCACCTTTTTATTTCATTCAAATGCATCTTTGTACACCACTGTACATCATATCCCATTTCCCCCACCTTCATTACAAAGCATCTCAAATGACCAGCACTGGCAATTTAATCAGATGAAAACCACTACAGGACAACAATGACCCAATGGACAACATCTGGACTACATCCTAACTGTACTGAACTACTTTCAGTATCTAGACAACAGTGTACTGACAACATGCAAAAAGCCACGGAGTATTATCACGGATTTCACATCCAGGCCTCACACTTCCTGTGTTCATTCTAATCAATGGACAGCCAATCCAATTCTTTTCTTTTTTCTCCAACATTCCAATTCTTCACTCTTCCCCCTAAATCCCAGTTCTTTCCTTATCTGCCCAAAGACTCCAATTCTTTCTTTTTTCCCCAAAGAAACCAATTCTTTGTTCCTCACTTCCCCGCCCCAAGCAATCCAATTTTTTCCTTTTTTCCCCAAAGAAACCAATTTTTCTTAGTTTCCGAAACAATTCAATTCTCTCCTTTTCCCCCAAAGAAACTAATCCTTTCTTTTTTCCCCAAACAACCCAATTATTTTCTTTCCCCCCAAAGAAATCAATTCTTTCTCTTTTCCCCCCAAACAATTCAATTTTTTTCTTTCTTCCCAAACAATACAATTCTTTCCTTTCTTCCCAAACAAATGCTCCCTCCCCCCAAAGAAAAAACAAAACAAAAAAAACAAAACAATCCCATTCTTTCTTTTCTTCCAAAACAATCCAAATCTATTCTTTTAAAAAAAATCCAACTCTTTCCCCTCTTCTCAAACAATCCAATTCTTTCCCCTCTTCCCAAACAAATCAATTCTTTTCTTTTTCTCACCTTCCAACAATCCAATTCTAAAACATTCCAGTCCTTGAAAGCCAAGCAAAGTATTTTATCAAACTATTTAAGGACAACCCAGTAATATCAGGTAAGCCAATTCAAGTCTGTCAAAGATTAACACACAAGTCAAGTCTGTCCAAGATGAATATTCATTACAAACATGATCAATGATATGGTATGCAACACTCTGGAATGTCAGAAATAATCAACCAGATCTGTCAGTGTCCATTTTCTTGACAATACCAACTAAGATATCAAACAACTGTAAATTAACTGCAAACTTCAAAGACATTACCGCTGTGCCCAACAATATCTGTTCTGGACAGACGTAGACGGATTGTTCATGAACAATGTAAAACTTTAAAAACATGTACAAAAAATATCAGAAAATTACCCTTGCCTTCTATTTCTAAATAGATGCTAAAGTCTGGCAAAAAACTCTTGTCTTTTCAACAAGCACTGATGCTAGCATTAGTAAAATCACACAGTCGGAAGTGTCAGGCACTAGTACCAGTGAAACATCCACAGCAACAAAAATGCTGAACACAGTTTTCACCGTTAAAGTACATAACAACTTGTTGGGTACACAACACAAACGTTCACATGATAAACAACTTGTTGGGTACACAACACAAACGTTCACATGATAAACAACTTGTTGGGTACACAACACAAACGTTCACATGATAAACAACTTGTTGGGTACACAACACAAAACGTTCACATGATAAACAACTTGTTGGGTACACAACACAAACGTTCACATGATAAACAACTTGTTGGGTAACACAACACAAACGTTCACATGATAAACAACTTGTTGGGTACACAACACAAACGTTCACATGATAAACAACTTGTTGGGTACACAACACAAACGTTCACATGATAAACAACTTGAAGTCTACTTGTGAAGAAAATGTCAACTTCCCCAAAGTTTACTCTCTTTATGGATTCTATGATAGTGTCGGTTTATTTTCTCGTTATCAAATAATTACAAATATGTCATCTTCCAGTTCACCTTCCAATGAGAACATTACCAATGTGTGACCATAATTTTTGTATCATGTAGGCAAACACTGAAGAGAACTAATGGAATCTTTCATGTGTAACAAAACACAGATTATATGCGTATCGAAAAATATATAATTACATGTTTCAGTTCCAATCATGTCCACATAACAATTTAACACATTTGATGCACACGGTTCATGCTGCAAAACGTGGACTGACGATCACATGGCAAGAAAGGCTGGTCGTTACATAATCACATCATCAAAAAGGCAGTGACAGCTGACTAAACAGGAAAAGGGAGCATCTCTGTCCTGGGATATGGTAAGTGTCCACTGGCAGTCTCCATGGAAAAGGAACAGAATGTACATGGTCAAGTGTTTACCCACACAAATCTGAAGCTTGCAGCCGAGATCCATCCACAAGAAAAATTTCAAATGTACAGCAAACTTTACCCAATGTGGGTCACTACGGGCACAGAAACAACACAATGTCCACAAAAAACTAGAGATGTACAGATTGTCTAGCACACTCAGGAAACTAGCTGGGGTTTAGTCTGCCCATGTAAAAACTACACTTGCCACAGAAACGCTTCCCAGGCTCAGTCCGTCGTTTGTGACACAACTGACAGGCATCTTCTTCACCTAGTGGCGACTCGTCACTGTTGGAACTTCCGGTGTCTTCCATGTCATCCAATTCATTGTCAGAATATGACACATGAGAGCCGAGCCTCTCGTCGTCATCACTATAGTAGGCACGGTCATCCAACGTGACACGAGGTGAGCTGAGCTCTCTGGCCGATTCATACCCAGAATTGGGGTCATCACAGTTAGCGTAATGCGCGAGGCTGTCGGCAAACGTCACAGACTTCCGTGGCCGACTTTTGTTCTTTTTGTTCTTTAACACAGACTTGGGTTTGCGAGAGAAAGACTCTGACTTGCTGCGTGTCCTGTGAACACCTGACGGTCGATCCTGATTGTCTGATTTCATGCTGCCATGGCGCCTGCACGGTCGTGACTCACCAACCCTTGGTTTCCCCAAACCAGTGTTCTCAAAACGGGATGCAAGAGCACGAACACTAACGGCAGCATTTTCAGTCTCGCTGCTGGCACCATCATCAGTCTCTGCGGGTCTCTGCGAAACTGTGCTGCCATCTAGTGTGTGGCGCCGCTCATTTGAAGACTGCAAACAAGGGAGAAAAACAAGTTTAACATCTGCTGTAAATACATTCTTTGTTTTTACTTGCATCCACCTGAAACACCCTTTCCAACCCCCCCCCCCCCCCACACTCTTCCTTAAAAACAAATATTTAATGAATAGCCACACATGTGAAACATGTTGATGAATGTAATACTCCTGAAGTTAATCTGTCATGAGGTTATATCAAACCTTTTCCACTGAACAGTTTCCCCCAAATACAACAGTAAACAACAGAAATTCGAACATGCCAGGACAATACATCATCATGAAATAAACACTCATGGAAATGGATGAAAACAGCAAAGATGACATATGATAATTCCGTCCCTCGCAAAAATCAACACAAAAAGAAACACAGCAAATATTCTTAAGAACAGAAATGAAATACAATAAATGAAAAACAGCAAATATCCTTAAGAACAGAAATGAAATACAATAAATGAAATATGAATATAAAACAAACAAAACATAAAAATATTTTACATGTGTAAATAAAAAGTCAATAATAAGAAAACAAAGAAATCAACAAAGACTGAGACAACACTGAAGAGATGGAAGTCAAGGGTTTGGGGATACGGACAGGTTGGGGGGGGGGGGGGGTGTAAAGTGGTGGGGAAGTGGGATGTGGGGAGAAAGAAAGCGCCTCTGATCCTGAACCACCAGAAACTTAGTAGCACTGCACAATGTTGTAGCACAGCACTGCACAATGTTATGTCTGTCCACTCTACCAGCAGACATGCTGTACGCCAGTCCTACCATCACCCGGTATATACAGTGGTTTAGTCACACACACCTACTGTTACTACAGTGTTAGTAATCATGCATAATGCAGGCAATCTCACGATGAGTAAACACACACCAGTCCTTTTGACAACAACAATTCTCAACAACAATGTTACCAGTCCTTTTGACAACAACAATTCTCAACAACAACGTTCCATGCACAGATGTTACTACTAGTGGGGTATTTTTGGCCTGAATGATAATCACAGAAAAGAAGTTCATTTCAAAACAGTTAAAGCAACACAATTAATTCAGCAGGTTTTAATCTGCTATTTATATTTTGTTTGTACAGATAATAGAGGAGAGATTAAACCTGACAAAAGATCTGATATGACCAGAAACAAAGTAACTGAAATCTGAAAATATTAACAAAACAACAATACCAACAAGGTTTACAAATGACCTTTTTCATCAATGAAATCAATGAATTTATTGTATACAGACTGACTGAGCTTAACTGTTTCCAGTCTAAATACAACATTTACAATTACAGACTGAAAGTTGTGTGCTTGTATACATGTATACACACACTTTTTCTTGATAGACGACACATTAAAAAGATATTACAACAAAGAAAGTAACAGGTTTTGGTACTGGTAGAAATTATTATTATTATTATTATTATGAACATTTAGTACGCCTAATCAAATTAATGCCCTAGGCGTTTACAATGGCAAAACATATAACCAGAATCACAAGCACACACACACACGCCCACAGAAGCACCCACGCCACACAAACACACACACACACACACAAACACACACACAGCATGACATGCAAATACAATGACACATTGACACTAAGACACTATAATGTCACCATTACATTACATGGGGGGAAGGGGGCAGAGATTACCAGTTTTGGGAAACAGGTGAGTTTTGAGGGAGCGTTTGAATGTGGACAGAGAGGGTGAGTATCTAAGAGAGCGAGGTAACTGATTCCAGATGGTTGGAGCTTGATAGGAAAAAGAACGCTGCCCAAACCTTTTAGTGCGGACTATGGGGATACTATAGAGACGGGTATCAGATGAGGACCGCAAAGCTCGAGATGGCGTGTAGAGATGTAACAGATGGGTGAGATACTCAGGACAGGAAGACTCAATAGATTTGAAGCAGAGGCAGGCAATCTTGTAGGATATTCTTTGCTGAACAGGGAGCCAGTGGAGAGAACAGAGCAATGGCGTAACATGGTTAAATTTTGAAGAGCGGAAGATGAGACGGGCAGCATGATTTTGAACTTTCTGAAGTTTGTTAATGAGATGAGAGGGGGAACCAGAAAAAAGAGCATTACAGTAATCGAGACGGGATAGAACAAATGCACAGACAAGAGCCTTTGTCGTGTCTTCTGAGAGGAGGTGGCGGATAGAAATATAAGTCATAACGTGACTTCTCAAAACCATATTAACCCTTTGACACCTGCACCCTATACACCAACTGCAAAAACTTAACCCTTTGATTCTCTCACCGTATCCACCAGCTTCCTGCTTGCAGGAAGCTGGTGGATACGGTGAGAGAATCAAAGGGTTAAGTTTTTGCTTTGCCAGCATGATTGGCAATGCAGCATGCTGGTGGACAGGGTGCAGGTGTCAAAGGGTTAAAATGCCCAGACCAAACTAAACTTGATGAACAACAAGCAAGACAACCGAAATACAAACAAACAAATAAAAAGACACATACATGCACACACACTGTATACAAACAAAATCACAAACTCAACAGTCAAAATCACAAAACACCCTCAAAGGTCAAATCCAAAGAAAATAGAAGTGAGGTTGACTGATGTGTGTGTGTGAACATATAATGACAATGACAAAGACGTCACATGTGACTATTCTATTGTAACTGAAAACAACGAGAACTGTACCGACACCAGTAAGCATGCAACCAACAGGGAGACAACATCACCGATACTTACACCAAACGGTGATGAGGCAGAACTCAGTGTACTGTATGAACTAGCTCCTTGATCTGCACAGGCAAGGAGGAAGGAGGCTACAGTTAGTGGCCCTGAATTAGGACACAATCACTCACCTTCACAGCAGCTCTGAATTGCTATTAGAAGACAGTGCCAGAAACATGGACAGAAAGACTGTTCACTACCGCTGTGGTGCACTATTTAATGGAAAGACTGTTAACTACCACTGTGGCACACTATGTTCATGTCCGTCCCACTGCAGTCTCTTGCAGCATGAGGTAGACAATAGTGCAGAGAATTGGGAACCACACAAACAATGTATCCTTTTTTGTTACATAGCTCCAAGACAGGTTGGCTAGCTCTTGTAATAAGATCCATAGACTCAGGATCTGATATTTCAAATTCAATCCCACACCATAACATAAAAACTGGCCTGTTCACCCCCCCCCCCCCATCTTAATGATCCAATCAACCTGGTGGTGTCAGCTTAGTGTTTCAGTGGTTCTGTTCATCCCTTCACCCATTTCAAGGTTGGCCAGAGCACAGGGTTTGTGCAGGCTTAAGGAGGCTGCCAGGTAATGGACAGCAGATTGGTGAAAGTTCATATAGAATTGTTCACGTGAAATGACTTCCTCCTGAATATCCAACTATAAATTCGAAAAAGTACGGCAAATGTGCTGGTTGATTGTACTGTTGAAGTGATGGACACTCACTCACCCCCAGCTAAATCATGTAGATAATGGTCTCTCTAGCCATGTTTCCAGCACTACCAAGAACTCACAGTGAAAAGTTAATGTACTGTTAGTCAAATGGTTAAAAATCAAATGAATAAACAAACTCAGAAAAAACCCATTTCCTTTAGCTGGAATTAGCATGTAACCCTTTGACTCCTGCACCCTGTCCACCAGCTTCCTGCATTGTCAGCCATGCTAGCAAAGCAAAAACATAACCCTCTGATTCCCTAATCCTATCCACCAGCTTCTGCAGGAAGCTGGTGCAAAGGATGATGGTGTCAGAGGGCTAATTGTTTGTAGTTAGTGGATATGGATAGGGTGTGGGAGTCAAACAGTTTAAAAAAGAAGAGTCAAAAATGGTCAGTATGTTAGTTGGGAAACATTCATACCAACAGTTATTTCATGATGCTACTGGTAATTGAGCATAAAACAGGGTTAGCAATAACAGAGGGCAACAACAGCAACAAGTAATAATTACTTCTGTTGTTGAAACACTACTTCAGTGAGATGTTAATCAAATTGTAAAACAATACAATATCCTACACAGATCAATGGTCAAACAGAAAGTAAACAAAACGTGCACTTAATCATTGTTATTTTGTAAAGTCTACGTTTTGTGTCGTAAGCATGCATTGGTGAGAAAACTATCTTTCATGACAAGACGCAGTTTGATTTACTACAAGTGACCCTGTGGTCTCCTCTTTTGCCCATGGTACATCAAGATGTTTGCTGTAAACCAAGACCGCAAATGATACCAGCTTATGAAAAACAGTACGTTACACTGAACAAGATTCAATTTCAGTTTTCTCAAAATGGGGTTACATCCTTCAGGTGAATTCATATGCACTCGACTTGGCCAGGTGAATTCCATATGCACTCAGGACCTGGCCAGCTCATGGGTTTATGTGCAGGCTTAAGGCTTGTGCCATGATCACCATACACATGGCCAGCTCACGGGTTTATGTGCAGGCTTAAGGCTAGTGCCATGATCAACCATACACATGGCACCTGTGACATTAGTGCATATGAATTCATTCCGAGCGTGGAGACGTCATCTTGAGAAACTGAAACTGAAACCATATGCACTAACACCACAGACATCACCGACACCTGATGGAAAAGGATCCAATAAATTTATGATCACGCCAATCACTGCATCTTCACGTAGGCTACATCTGATACGCAGGCCAGGTCTCAAGTTCTGTCAAATGTTTTATACAACAGTACAGGACAGTTGTAAGAAAACATTGTGAGATATGCTCGGCAATACCCTGCTCCAAAGAATTTGTCTTTGAGTCTTTGCAAAGATCTAGGAAGGTCTTGGTCTTCCACTTCTGACAAAATCCTAAGACAGCTAGAACTGCGCCATGATGCATAAGTTCACATGGCTGCACTGTGGCGACTATCCAAGTTATAACCTTTTCTTTTCCTCCCCATTTTGAACATTTACCTTTACGAAAGCAGATAAATATCTCAAGCTTGTTAAAACTTGACAAGCACAGCCAGGCCAAAAAGCTTGAGCAGATGTGTGGATGACACAATGAGAATAATACTGAAGCACTAGCTATGGCTATGAGGGCAAGAGAGGAGAGCTAGCACACAGGTTCAGGGTTAGTCTAGATACCTGAGAGGTTAGCAGGGTAGGCAGAGTCTACAAGTTTCTGGCAGTCAGGTTGGGAGGCACAGCGCTGCAGTGGTCTAGACACAGGACTGGCAGTGGCCATGTACATAGCGCCGCTAGACTGACGCACCACACCCACACTCTGTGTGCCGTGCTGAGAGCCAGGAGGCATCACCGACAGGTAACCGCCACCGATTACCTGCCTGATCGGGGCCAGACAGGTAAGAGCTGGGTGTAAGCCGCCCCCCTGATTGTCTACCAACCTCGCTGGGGTCCTGGTGAGGGTGTCCTTGACCGGCCGGCATCCTGACCTTGCCTGGAGCTGGAGGGTAGTTGAGAGAGGGGTGAGTGGGATGGGGGGCGCCGCCCAGAGCGGGAGCTGCCTGCGTGGGATGAGGTGAGTGTACAGGACGCTGGAGTCCTGCAGGAGGCTGCTGCCGTTGTTGATGAGGGTGGGGATAACTGGAAATGTTGCGATGTTGATGGGTGAGATGTTGTGGATGTGCTGCCTGATGCGAATGATACTGCTGCTGTTGTTGTTGTTGTTGCCATGAGGAAGGTCCAGACTGAGGATACTGTCCACCCTGCGCAGGTCTTTGTGACGCAGGACCAGCAAACTGCCTGACGTCCTGCTGGTGACCGTACTGCACACAGCTTGTCTGTGGGGGATACTGCTGCCCTGAACTTGACTGTTGCCACTGCCGCACGTTTTGACCAGAACCTGTGGCACTGTGGTCGGAGCCACTGTCCGACTTGACGCTGTCCAAAGACTGCTGACTGGACGTCACCCCGGCCTGCAGACACTTCTGTTTGTTAAGGAATGACTGGTACACCTCGGCACTGGTCTGCGCGTCGCTGGTGGGTTTGCGTGATTTGTTGCGTGGCAGGGTGCCGTACAGGTCAGCGCCGCTGCCCCCGCTCTCCCCACCGCTGGAGTTACCTCCCTGCACGTAGCTGGTGGGATGGGGCTGAGGCACGTGACCACCTCCACCGCTTTCTGTCCTGTGGTGGTCAGGGCCGGATTCTGACAACACTGGATTCACTCTCTGCATCCTTGAAACAGAGCTGTCACGTCGACCATCGTTCCTGCGGTCTACGACCTGTCCATGTCTGCTGCTGTCTCTCCCTTGTCTGGACGCGCTGTGCTGTCGCTCGTGCATGTTCTCTCCACCTTGCCGTGAAGCGCTGTGTTGTCGTTCGTGTTTCGTCTCTCCCCCTTGTCTGGTTGCGCTGTTGCTGTCGTTCGTGCATGCTGCGACTCTCGAGGAGTCCTGACTGGGGTGGGATCGGTGTTGGTGGGCCCCGCCACGACTGTCTGGTCTTGGCTGTCTGTTGAACTGGTCACTCATGTCTGAGTCACTGCTGGTGATGCTGGACCTGGGACAATTCATTGTGATACAGTAGTATAATTCAATGGTGATACAGTAGTATACAATATTAATTAATTGTTTGTGAAAGGCTTCTGTGTGTGAATGCCAATTGTCGTGCAATACAATACAATACAATGCAATACAACACAACACAACACAACGCAATACACTGTAATGCAATACACTGCAATGCAATATGACATAACACAACCCAACACACAACACAACAAACACAACACAACAACACAATACACTGTAATGCAAATAACCAACGTGCAACAACACAACACAAACACAACACAACACAACACAACACAGTCACAACACAACACAACACAAACACAATCAAAACAAAAAACAACACAAACATAACTGTAATGCAATACACTGCAATGCAACATGACACAACATAACACAACACAACACAAACACACAACACAACACAACACAACACTGTTTGTATGGAAGGTATACATGTGTGAATGTCGCTTTCTTGTGTGCACATGTGTCTGAACACAATATTTTATCTTGAATTCATGTCTATAAACTGAGCTCCCATGACATTGTTGACAGTAAAACAACTGAATCCATTCAAGGATAACACATGATAGTAACACTAAATTAACATTACTTTACAACATTTTGGACACCCCAAGTGTTACTGTGTATGTTATCATGCTTAACAATTAGTCACTACTTAGAAACTGTCAAACTAAATATACAGCTTTCAAATCTGAAGATGTATCACACACACCACACAGACACACAAACACACACCACACATACATATGCAACACACACACACACACACACACACACACATCACACACACACACACACAACACACACAACACACACACAAAACACAAACACACACACACACATACATATACATATACATATGCACATACACACACACAAACACACACACACACACCAACATACAATACATATGCACACACCACACACAACACACAACACACACACAGACACAGACAAACACACACCACACATACATATACATACACACACACACACACACACACACACACACACACACACACACACACAACACACACACAGACACACAAAACACACACACACAGACACACACAGAGACACATACACACACAGACATACATAGCACACACACACACACAACACACACACACACAGACACACACACACACTCATACTGTTCCAGGTAGAGTCGTACACTAAATGCCAGAGCTGTTAGTCTCACCTGTTTCCCACAGAAGCGACATCAGATCCCATTCCTGAAGAGTGGGATTCTTGACGAGATGCTGGGGTTCGCTTCTGCAGTGTGCGTGACTTAAGCAGACAGGAGTTGTGTTTCTTTTGCACATAGGCCAAGGCCTTGCTGTTCAGCTCCTTGTGTGCCATGGCTTCCTTCAGACAACCTTCAGCACACAAATGGAAACTTGGTGTTGGGTTCAAACATAACACACGTTTCCATATCACTTGGAAAAAAACCAATAAAACAAAACAAAAAATATACGAAATAAAAGGTGAATCATTCAATTTTGACTTGCAGCACCTGTGAGTCAAAATGTCAGCACAGAATTTTCAATTGTTCAAGAATGGAATTGTTTTTTTTAAAAATCAAATTTAGGACACAAGTGGAAGTCAGAAAGCCTAAGTTTGAAAATGTATAGCAGTACATTTACGCCATGACAACCGAACATGTGACAATGTAACAGCAATAACTCGTCACATCTGTACATTCACATTTCACTGCTCTGGGCTAAAACCAAACGTCACTTCAAAGTCTGATGATTAGTGGTCTCTTTTCAAGATCACAACTTCATAATTTAACCCTTTCATCTTTGCACCCTGTCCATCAGCTTCTCTCGCTGTTAGCTGTGATAACAAACCAAAAACTTAACCCTTTAACTACTTCACCCTAACCACAGCTTCCCACAGGATGCTAGTGGATAAGGTGAAAGAGTCAAGTGGTTAAGTGTTAGCAGCTTGTGACAGAGTGAGGGAATACAAAGGGAAGCTGGTGAGACAGTGAAGGTATGAAAGGGTTAAAACATGTATAGACATAGAAACCAAACAGCACAAAACATCCCCCACCCACACCATAAACAACAACAAATCACCAAGACATAAAGGCAACTATGTCACTCTGACCAATGTTCTATATGTATTTTAAACTTTGACAAACACAGCATATTTTACATTCACTGACAGACAAATACTCAATACATTTTGCATTAGCTGACTGACAAATATTCAGTATGTTTTGCATTAGCTGACTGACAAACATATTTTCATTATATGCTTTTTTGCATTAGCTGACTGACAAATATTCATATGTTTTGCATTAGCTGACTGACAAATATTCAATATGTTTTGCATTAGCTGACTGACAAATATTCAGTATGTTTTGCATTAGCTGACTGACAAAATATTTCCAATATGTTTTGCATTAGCTGACTGACAAATATTCAGTATGTTTTGCATTAGCTGACTGACAAATATCATATGTTTTGCATTAGCTGACTGACAAATATCAATATGTTTTGCATTAGCTGACTGACAAATATTCAATATGTTTTGCATTAGCTGACTGACAAATATTCAGTATGTTTTGCATTAGCTGACTGACAAATATCATATGTTTTGCATTAGCTGACTGACAATATTCATATGTTTTGCATTAGCTGACTGACAAATATTCAATATGTTTTGCATTAGCTGACTGACAAATATCAGTATGTTTTGCATTAGCTGACTGACAAATATCAATGTTTTGCATTAGCTGACTCACTTAAAGCCCCATCACAGTAGTACAGGGCTGAAGAGATGTCATCAGTGGTTTCAGCCAGCATGCAGTTGTCCATCAACACATCGGCTTTCTTGCACAGGGACACAAAATGATCACTGATGCTCTCTGCACACACCAAAACCATGTCCCATGCAATGGTGGCTGTTCACACACAGTCATGCTGTCCCAATATGCACTATTTGTACACACAACACACACTCAGACCAATTCCTACAGCTCTAAACTCAATCTTTGTTATTAAGGAAGCATGCAGCAACAACTGCAACTCCTAAGTCACAACTAGCTGCATGTGTATTTCATCACAACTAATGTATGTGTATTTCATCACAACTACATGCATGTGTATTTCATCACAACTAGATGTATGTGTATTTTATCACAACTAGATGCATGTGTATTTCATCACAACTACATGCATGTGTATTTATCACAACTAGATGTATGTGTATTTCATCACAACTAGATGCATGTGTATTTCATCAACTAATGCATTGTATTTCATCACACTAGATGCATGTGTATTTCATCACAACTAGATGTATGTTATTTCATCACAACAGATGTATGGTTACTTCATCACAACTAGATGCATGTGTATCACATCAACATATGAGCAAGCTGCTAGTACCTGAATCATCTTTGTGTGCGTAGATGTGCACAACATTAAACATGCTCAGAAAACATTCTGTAAGCCACACCCTTGAAAACACAAAAGTACCCAGCATCAATCCCCATTTCCCCCAAATGACTGACAACACAGTAGAGTAAAAAAAAAATCCCCCCCCCCCCCCCCCCCCAAAAAGGCCACTTGTATGTACCCATGTGTGCACAGGGAGACGCTGATCACAAACACACAGGAGGAGGGAAGACTGAAGGAGAACACGTGATCACTTCAATGTTGTTTGCTTACCGTCTTTATCCAGACTGTCCAGTGACGACTCCCTCTCGTGAGCAGGTTGGGATGACTTGATGATTTGGAACTGTGCAAAATCTGAAAGATAAGGAGACATCAGTGTTACATAGTTCTGCTGGTTCTATCGAGGTCTTGTACAGTTATGCAACAACAGCACACGCAAGTACACACGCAAGTACACACACACGCACACACACACACACACACACACACACACACACACACACACACACACACACACACACACACACACATCAAAATCTTGCCTGAAAGCATTTCATCAATGGAAATTGCACTTTTTTGTCACTGAAAAACATACAAAACATACATTTCAAGTACATATCTATAATAATGACAACTGTACTATATCAACATCATGTCATAATGATAATACCACACAACAACTCCTTTTCCAATAAATATCCAAAAAACAAAAAATGAGTCATACAACACAACTCTTTCTTCATATAAACAAAAATAAAAAACAAGTCATACCACACTACTCCTTTTTCCATACATATAAAAAACAAAAAACAAGTCATACAACAAAACTTTTTTTCCATAAATATAAAAAATACAACAGTCATACAACGCAACTCCTCTTTCCGTAAATATCAACAACAAAAAACAAGTCATACCACACGTCCTTTTTCCATAAATATATATATATACATAAAAAAGTCATTATTTCAAAGTAGTCTCCGAAATGTCCAACACACACACACTGCCATGGCCACCCACTCACTTTTTGGCGGTACAGGGGGAGGTCTGGCATCAGAAGGAAGAGGAGCGTTGTTGGCGACGATAAACTTCTGGGTGCCCAGAGGCTCGTTGGGCGACAGTCTCAACATGTCCTCCTGGCTGCTCTCCTTGATGGGGTGCATGATCAGGCGGCCGTCCTCCCGGTAACTGCCCATTGGATTACCTGCCGTCTGGCTTCCATAGCCATCACCTCCTCCTTTGGTGCCATACTGCTGGTCCATCAACTGAAAATGCATCAGAAAATGATGTAAAAATAGGTGATGTATACTGATGACAAATGCCTATAGAGTAGTGTGTGTGTGTGTGTGTGTGTGTGTGTGTGTGTGTGTGTGTGTGTGTGTGTGTGTATGTGTTGTGTTGTGTGTATGTGTTGTGTTGTGTGTGTGTGTGTGTGTGTGTGTGTTGTGTGTGTGTGTGTGTGTGTGTGTATCTGTGTGCGTATGTGTGTGTGATTATCCTATATATGTAGCACGAAGATGTTCATGATTATATATAATGGAACGCACTGTTACTTTTCATAAACACAAAACACTGAAACTAGGAAACAATCAAATGATGCACAGGTTGATGAACAGATTCTCAATTTTCCATCAATTGTGTTCTCAAGAAAGCCTGTTGACCCAACAAAAAGATGGAAACATTTGATAGCACTGAATTAACAAGCACAGCCTTAACTAGAATAAACATGAATAGAAGAGAAAATCAGACAGTGTTTGTGGAATAAGACAACTAATCAAACACCTACCTACACATGATCCACCCATCCACCAACCAACCAACCAACAACCAACCACCAACCACCAACCACTTCCAACAGCAAAACCAACTCACATGCTGAGTATTAACGAGCGAGGGACGACCATACTCTTGCTGATGAAGTACTGAGTGTAGGGGTCCACGGTACCACTGCCCGTAGAACTAGAACTGTTACGGTCACTGCTGCCATAGCCAGAGTCCTTCTGTGAACCCAAGGACATGTTGTCGAAGGGAATGTCCACCGTCAGGTTCCCACTGGCCGCCTTGCTGGCCAGAAGTTTGCCCATCAGGCTGTCTGACTCCACGCTGCTGACGCTGTTGTTGCTGCATGAAGAGTTCTGGCGGTGGACGCCCTGATGCTTCAGGATGTTCTCCACCATACGTCGGTCGATGTACTGGTTGTTCGACTTGTCCAAGATCAGGTCACCCTCACTCTCGCTCTTCTTCATGCCAGGGTCAGACTTGGATTTCTTTTTCTCCGACTTTTTGGAGGAGTCTTTTTCAGACTTCTTCTCCTTCTTCACTTTCTTTTTGATCTTCTCCCCGTCAGACTTCTTGCTGGAGGTGACCTGGTCGATGTGTCCCATGGAGGTGGAGGTCTTGATGCCACCCGTCTGCGAGTTCACTGGAGGTCTGTCGGCAGTGAGATTGTTGGCTGTCCTGGGAGGCGTTGTACTCTGGCGGTGGGGTGCCAGGGGGCAGGGGAGGGTCGACAGCGGTACATTGTCGGTTGGTTTTCCGCGTCAGTTGAGCAACTTCCTGGTGGGTGGAGCTGGCCCTGTGATGATTGACAGGGTCGTTTCCATGGCCCTGACCTTTCTGGCGTGGCAGAGTGGCAAGTCCTGACTGCACAGGTGAATGTGAAAGGGGATCCACAGGTTCATTGTTGCTGTGTCCTGTCGGTTTGGGTTTGACCACCACGTGCTGACCACCGCTTACGTCTATCCCCTCATCCTCTCTGCCAGACGACAAGGATCGCTGACGTCCATGAGGCGTTGGGGGCTTGCAGTGAATCACTTTCTCCCCTTTTGGTGGTATGTATCCCTCGCTGTGAGACTGGTGAAAACCCATGTCAGGTGCGTGACCTTTCCCAGACAAGTAATTCTCACTGTGAGAAAGGTGAAGACCTAACTCAGGGGTGTGACTGCCAGGTCGACCATTATCTACCTGGTACCTCACCACATCCACCCCTCCCTTGTCCTTGCCAGCCATACGCTTGGTGAAGCTGTCTTTACGCTGGGTGTCGGGGTAGCGCGACATGTTGGGCGGCATGGGAAGCTGGTTTTTGGAATCGGCTCCGTTGAGCGACGGTCTACGGTACTGGTCGCCGCTGGACAAAGTGTAGTCGGTGTAATCCCCAGCATCCTCTGTCATGGTGTCCAGGCGACCGGCGTTAGCGCCACCATCCAGCAGCTGGCGTCGACTGTTGGGATGAACGACACCCTCGCCTCCTTCCTGTTTGTTCTTGTCGTTTTTCCCTGTGACGGCAAACAGGAAGCTGGGCTGTCGGGAGTGTTCTCGGCTCAGTCTGGCTGGTGAGTCACGGCCTGTCTCTTGTGAGGAGGGCTCAGGGTGTGGTCCCTGGTACCCCTGTTGGCTGTGCTTAGGGGTGGGGGTGGTGGATCGTTTGGCTGATGACCCCATACTCTTCAAACTTTCATGTGTCCTGTCCAGGCCTCCTTCATGTTGTCTTCTGGTATCCCCACTGTGAATACATCACACATGTATAAATATACAACACATGTATAAGTATACAACACACACATATAAGTACTCCAGTACTAACAGTAATACGCTGGTTATACAACATTATTTCACTCATGTATAAGTACTCTAGTACTAACAGTAATAACTGTTAACACATTATTTCACTCATGTATGAGTACTCCAGAACTAACAGTAATAGCAGTTACTGCATTATTTCACTCATTTTAAGTTCATGTGGATATCGTGTGGACATCAGCATAATGTGAGCAAACTCATGCATTAATTGTTTATTTCAATTCACTGTCAAAAAAATCCCAGGTAATTTCAATATGGAAAAAGCATGTCTGTATTATTAAGCAAAAGCAAGTGAAAACGACACAATGAATTATGTGTTTCATGATTTATTTAAATTACTGTCAAGAATGAAATCAATACCTAAACATCAAATATGAACAATCTGAGGATAGAGATCAGATGCTCCAAATGAATCAAAACAGTTGGGGGGGGGGGGCTTTTATTAAAATCAAACCACGAGGAGCTGTTGACAAATTAAAACATCAGAGGTTTTTGTATAAATCAAAACATGAAGGACTTTCAACCAATCAAATTGGGGAACTTTAAAGGAATAAAAATAGACAAACAGTGATACCCATGCTAAATCCATAACCCCTAACATTTTTCTCTGCAGTCTTTGTCAGACAATTCTTTATTTAAAACTGATGACCAAGTATAACTCTAACACTTTTATGTAAAACAGTGTTGAAAACAACGGCACAAATTTAACAATGACTCTGAAGGTTTCTCATAACCCTACCTGCAGCATATCCAGGAGCCATGACACGTTTGCGTGGCGCAGTGTCGACAGACACAGGGACAGCAGAGGGGTTGGCGTACAACAGAAGCAAAGGCTGGAAACGACCGCGACTACACTTGTCCACCACATGCTCCCACTGCGGTCCAATCTGTGATGGAGACAAAACATCATAAATAAGATAAATGTCATCTCATAATCTTGAACCAACAGGTGAGTGAAGAGGTAAAGACGTAAACATCAGGCTTGTGACAGCTGCCATCTCTTATATTGTGACAGCTGCCCATCCCTTATATGTGACAGCTGCCACCTCTTATATTGTGACAGCTGCCCATCTCTTATATTGTGACAGCTGCCATCTCTTATATTGTGACAGCTGCCATCTCTTATATGTGACAGCTGTCATCTCTTATATGTGACAGCTGCCATCTCTTATATTGTGACAGCTGCCATCTCTTATATTGTGACAGCTGCCATCTCTTATATGTGACAGCTGCCACCTCTTATATTGTGACAGCTGCCATCTCTTATATTGTGACAGCTGCCATCTCTTATATGTGACAGCTGCCATCTCTTATATGTGACAGCTGCCATCTCTTATATGTGACAGCTGCCATCTCTTATATTGTGACAGCTGCCATCTCTTATATTGTGACAGCTGCCATCTCTTATAATGAGACAGCTGCCCATCTCTTATAATGTGACAGCTGCCCATCTCTTATATGTGACAGCTGCCATCTCTTATATTGTGACAGCTGCCATCTCTTATATGTCACTACTTTATCTTTCCTTAACCCTTTGCCTCCTGCACCCTATCCAACAACTTTGTGCAGGAAATTGGTTGATAGAGTGTGGGAGTCAAAAGGGTTAAGTTTTTGCTAGTGGATAGAGTGAGGGTGATGACAATGCAGGATGCCAGTGGATAGGGTGAGGGAGTCGAAGGGTTAAACTGACCAAGACCAGGTACCCATTCACATCTGAGCGTACCGAGGCCACACACACAGTTGTTCTCAGGTGAAGCACCATAGTTACAGAAGCCAATTCTGGTGAGTGAGTATCTTTAGCTCATGAAGCAAAATTACAGGTGTCATTTGTAGAGTATCAAAAACAATGCTCACTATGACCAGAAAACAACTGTTCAGTTTGTGATTCACCAATATGTCACTGACCAACACAGCGGTCAGCCAACAACCAGCAATACAAAGAAGATTCCAAGAGATTCATTAGCACTTTTTTGAATAAGATGAATTATGCTGCTGTGCATAACAGTTGCTGAGAACATCAACAACAACGAAACAGAAGACCGTTTTACTAAAACACACCAGAAGAAAGACGCAACAGAAGAAGTAGACCCAGGATCATCTGGTAACAAGCAGCAGCAGAAGAACACAAAGTCCTGAAACATGTCTGGGATGTGATACAGAGACTGGTCCACAACAGAAAGAAGTGGAGAATCTTCATCACAGCCCTATACACCAACAGCACAGTGTGCAGTTAGTAATCATGGAGTATCTTCATCACAGCCCTATACACCAACAGCATAGTGTGCAGTCAGTAATCATGGAGTATCTTCATCACAGCCCTATACACCAA
>CM060305.1:171042494-171054994 GCA_030674185.1 Monoplex corrugatus
AACAATAATGCTCTAGATTAAAACAACACACTCACCAACATCAGGAATGTTCAGAAGTGTTCTCTGCTTCTGCACCTGCTTCCCACAGCTTGCCTGAAACACAATAAATTAATTGTATTTATATTATATTCTTCAGCAAGAGCTGTGGTCTATGAATTTGTTACACCAATAAAAGAAAGAGAGAGAGAGAAAGAGAGAGAAAGAGAGAAAAAAAGAAAGAGAGAAAGAAAGAGAGAGGCAGAGAGAGAGAAAAAAAGAAAGAGAGAGAGAGAAAGAAAGAGACAGACAGAGAGAAAGAGACACACACACACACACACACAGACATACAGAGAGAGAGAGACACAGACAGAGAGAGAGAGACAGACAGACAGATAGACAGACAGAGACAGACAGACAGAGAGAGAGACACAGAGACAGACAGACACAGACAGACAGACAGAGACAGAGAGAGAGAGATGCAAACAACCAACAACTAACCACACAAAATTTTGTCAATTCAAATTTAGTAACAGTAAATATCTGAATTGTTCCTTTGCACTATGTGACTATAAATGGCACTGAACAGTGTAAATGTTGTGATACTTATTGTACTACGTGACTATAAATGGCACTGAACAGTGTAAATGTTGTGATACTTATTGAACTACGTGACTATAAATGTCACTGAACAGTGTAAATGTTGTGACACTTATTGAACTACGTGACTATAAATGGCACTGAACAGTGTAAATGTTGTGATACTTATTGAACTACGTGACTATAAATGGCACTGAACAGTGTAAATGTTGTGATACTTGTTGAACTACGTGACTATAAATGTCACTGAACAGTGTAAATGTTGTGATACTTATTGAACTATGTGACTATAAATGGCACTGAACAGTGTAAATGTTGTGACACTTATTGAACTACGTGACTATAAATGGCACTGAACAGTGTAAATGTTGTGATACTTATTGAACTACGTGACTATAAATGGCACTGAACAGTGTAAATGTTGTGACACTTATTGAACTATGTGACTATAAATGTCACTGAACAGTGTAAATGTTGTGATACTTATTGAACTACGTGACTATAAATGGCACTGAACAGTGTAAATGTTGTGATACGTATTGAACTACGTGACTATAAATGGCACTGAACAGTGTAAATGTTGTGATACTTATTGAACTACGTGACTATAAATGGCACTGAACAGTGTAAATGTTGTGATACGTATTGAACTACGTGACTATAAATGGCACTGAACAGTGTAAATGTTGTGATACTTATTGAACTACGTGACTATAAATGGCACTGAACAGTGTAAATGTTGTGATACTTATTGAACTACGTGACTATAAATGGCACTGAACAGTGTAAATGTTGTGATACTTATTGAACTACGTGACTATAAATGGCACTGAACAGTGTAAATGTTGTGATACTTATTGAACTACGTGACTATAAATGGCACTGAACAGTGTAAATGTTGTGATACTTGTTGAACTACGTGACTATAAATGGCACTGAACAGTGTAAATGTTGTGACACTTACAACAAATCAACTTGATATGTTCACTTTTAAACGGTTTAAATTTCATGGACAGCACCTTTAATAAGCAGAATTATAAATGATTTTGTTTGAAACAGAAAGAAAGTCAATAAACAGCAAACCAAACTTAATCGACAAACTGGACCACCAGTCATGCACTACTTGCTTCTTTTCTTTTTTAAACAATTCTTATTTTTGTGAAGTTTCTGTAGAGAAAAACCTTCAAAGAACTCAGAGCCAAAGAAGATGAGGTTCTATACCAAAAGGGCAATAAATATGTTGCTCCATAACAACATCACCAACATATGCACGCATGTTCACACAGACAATAAGAGAAAATGGCTCACAGGGCAGTCCCGGACATCCCCCATGGCACCAGCCTTGCGTAGCAAAAGTCCAAAACGATCAGGATGGAGAGCATCCCCATTTTCCTGCATCATCCGGGATTGTGAGCTGTTTAGACAAACAAATAATAAAAACACAATGACAATCATTCTGTTATACAGTACAGACCATCCCCGTCAACCCTGGCTACCGCACCCTATCCACAAACAGCAAAAACTTAACCCTCTGACTCCATCATCCTCTCCACCAGCTTCTTGCAGGGTGAGGGAATCAAAGCGTTAAGTATTAGCTTTGCTAACATGATTGACAATGCAGGATGCTGGTGGACAGGGTGTAGAAGTCAAAGGGTTAAAAGCATGCTCATTGTACTTCAAAGTAATAGAACATCAAGAAATAGTAAACGAGTAACAGAAGACTTTTAACACAACAAAAAATAACAATACATGTTAGGAATTACTAGTTACCAAGAATGCAGGACAGCAAAATGATTTCAATCAAGACATCTTCAATATGCACATGGCCACACACACACACCACACACACCACACACACACACACACACACACACACACACACACACACACACACACGGAGAAAGTCACATACACATTCATGTAGACAAATACGGGCATATACTTGTGCATACACATGCACACATACGTAAACATGCAAGCACACAGCACACACTTTCACTGATCACGTCATTAACAAAGCATCACAGACTTACACGAGGGCAGAGGCGGACACATAGTGGACCATCTCACTGAACTTGAGGGGACTGGAGCTGGCCCCACAAGGACACACCACCTGCACAAACCATGACAAGTTGATTATTACACACTCACAGGAATCATTCACAGAACAGACAATCTAAAATAAAAATTAATTGAAACATGTAAAGAAAAAAACAATCAGAATACAAGTATCACTGTTTCTGAAGTCAACAAAAACAGAAAAACACCAAGATTGCTATTCTGTAAACACATCAACAATGCTGTTCTATAACAATTTACAACCAAGTATTGTTTGGATCCTTATCTAACAGACACAGACTGACAACAGAAAAGCAATAGCATTACTCTGATTTCAAATTGGTCCACAAGACCTACAAATTGGTCCACAAGACCTACAAATTGGTCCACAAGACCTAACAAAAATTTGGGCCCACAAGACCTACAAATTTCAAGAGGCAGACCCACAAACATTCCAAGGGCAGACAAATAATACTGTACAGTTTGTGGTGATGTGATAAAGATGAACATCATTTCCTGGGTAATTGTGCTAAATACACACAAAAAAGCGAGACTGATGAAAACCATACAAGGAAAAATATATTGTCTAACAATTGATCGCTGTAAATCCAGTAAGCTAAATCTGTGCGACTTGTTCAAGGAAGATAATTTACAAATATATGCAGCTCAGTAAAAGGTGTGTGTGTGTGTGTGTGTGTGTGTGTGTGTGTGTGTGTGTGTGTGTGTGTGTGTGTGTGTGTGTGTGTGTGTGTGTGTGTGTGGTGTGTGTGTCTGTGTGGTGTGTGTCTGTGTGTGTCTGTGTCTGTGTCTCTGTGTGTGTATGTGTGAGTGGAGAGAGGGGGGAAGAGGGAGGGAAAGAAAGAAAGAAAGAAAATGTGTGCGTGTGTGTGTGTGTGTGTGTGGGGGGGTGCGTGTGTGTGGGTGTGTGTGGGTGTGTGCGTGCATGTGCGCGCACGTTGCGTGCACGAACGCCTGAACTAGCAAGAGCATAAGACAGAGAGAAATACAGAAACAGACAGGTAGAGGACGCAGACAGGTAGAAGAAACAGACAGGTAGAAGAAACAGACAGGTAGAAGAAACAGACAGGCAGAAGAAACAGACAGGCAGAAGAAACAGACAGGTAGAAGAACAACAGGTAGAAGAACAGGTAGAAGAAACAGACAGGTAGAAGAACAGGTAGAAGAAACAGACAGGCAGAAGAACAGACAGGTAGAAGAAACAGACAGGTAGAAGAAAACAGGTAGAAGAAACAGACAGGTAGAAGAAACAGACAGGTAGAAGAAACAGACAGGTAGAAGAAACAGACAGGTAGAAGAAACAGACAGGTAGAAGAAACAGACAGGTAGAAGAAACAGACAGGTAGAAGAAACAGACAGGTAGAAGAAACAGACAGGTAGAAGAAACAGACAGGTAGAAGAACAGGTAGAAGAAACAGACAGGTAGAAGAAACAGACAGGTAGAAGAAACAGACAGGTAGAAGAAACAGACAGGTAGAAGAAACAGACAGGTAGAAGAACAGGTAGAAGAAACAGACAGGTAGAAGAAACAGACAGGTAGAAGAAACAGACAGGTAGAAGAACAGGTAGAAGAAACAGACAGGTAGAAGAAACAGACAGGTAGAAGAAACAGACAGGTAGAAGAAACAGACAGGTAGAAGAAACAGACAGGTAGAAGAACAGTAGAAGAACAGACAGTAGAAGAAACAGACAGGTAGAAGAAACAGACAGGTAGAAGAAACAGACAGGTAGAAGAAAAACAGGTAGAAGAAACAGACAGTAGAAGAACAGGTAGAAGAAACAGACAGGTAGAAAACAGACAGGTAGAAGAAACAGACAGGTAGAAGAAACAGACAGGTAGAAGAAACAGACAGGTAGAAGAACAGGTAGAAGAAACAGACAGTAGAAGAACAGGTAGAAGAAACAGACGGTAGAAGAAACAGACAGGTAGAAGAAACAGACAGGTAGAAGAACAGGTAGAAGAAACAGACAGTGAAGAAAGGTAGAGAACAGACAGGTAAAAGAAGAGAAACAGACGGTAGAAGAAACAGCACACAGACAAGGACAGACAGACACTGAAGGCCAGCGGTGAGAGCATGTAAGGCAAACCAGCTAAGAGCAGAGAGGAGGAAGGAGGAAGGAGGAGGAGTGGAGAAAGAGAGAGGAGGGAGGGGGGGGGGGTGAAGGTGGAGGTGAAGAAGAAAGGGGAGGCCTGTCTGACGTTTGACAAAGCAGCTTTGGAAAAGCCGGTTCTCTCCCCTCTGTTACATCCCTACCACACCTAGCGATGGCCGTCTCCACAATCCTAGCAACCCTTGTTCCGTTTTCACTCTGATAAACATGATCCTCTCTCTCTCTCTCTCACACACACACACACACACACTCACAAGAAAAAGAAGGAACATGGTCAAGCCTTGTACTCACAATAACCCGTTATTTTTTCAGACCTGCTTGCCTAGCATGTGTGCCATTTGACCTTTACACTTTTGTATTCAAGTCTATTAAATTGTGTAAAGAGGTGAGTTGATGTTGGGCTGGACACTTAACGATAACCCCAAGCTGACCTCCTTTGCTCAGGGTCGTCTGCCCATGTCGTCTGACCTTGACCTAAAACTTGTGTATGTCTTTTATAAACGTGCGATAGTGGTGAGTCTAAGATGGGATAGACAAATGACTCCACGTTGATATCTATCTGTTTGTTCTCTCTCTCTCTCTCTCTCTCTCTCTCTCTCTCTCTCTCTCTCTCTCTCTCTCTCATATCGTAGTCAGTGAATAAAGTCCCCTTTAAGAAGGCGGGTGTACCGCCGAAAATTTTGGAAAATTCTACGTCGTTTTGTTGCCTTTTCTGTGCACAAGCTGCTCTCTCTCTCTCTCTCTCTCTCTCTCTCTCCTCTCTCTCTCTCTCTCTTATATTATATATATATATATATGTGTGTGTGTGTGTGTGTGTGTTGTGTGTGTGGCGTGTGTGTGTGTGAAATGATCAATACATTTCTTGGTTTTACATGTTCATGCTCTATGTTGAGATGGACAAATGATCCCAAATCTATGAAATGGAATACAAATCATTGGCTGATATACACCTCTCTATGAAAGAGTCCAGTAATTTTTGGTTGGCCAAATGACCCTTAGCTGACAGACATCTTGATATGAAATGGTCAAACCATTCTTGGTTTTGCATCTTTTGTGTTCTGACGACGACGATCCACAAGGCTGACTATGTACATTAAAGGTTTGACGCTAAAGCTTCTTGTTTATATATAACCCCGTTAAAAACACTGTATAAAAACTTATCCCAAAAGGCAAACGTTGTTGGTGTATATAACTCTATCCATTTTTGGCCACTGTGGACACACACACACACACATACACACACACACACACACACACACACACATACACACGACACACACGACACATGCTGACACACACACGACACACACACACAGACACACACACACACACACACACACACATATACACACTCACGCACTCACACACACACACATATACACACTCACGCACTCACACACACACATCAACCAAAAATCCAGCCAAATCTACTTGTTTTAAATGTACGTGTACTCAATCCATTTAGTTTGTGTCAAAAAAACTTTTTTCCCCTGACCTGTGACCAGATTACTTCAGTTATAAAAACAACAACAACAACAAAAACCACACCACCACCACCCAAAAAACACAACAAACAAACAAAAAAAACAACAAAATCTTTCACTCATACTGGATAAACATCCTTAATGAACACAAACACCACCACCACCACCACCCAAAGTGACCCCCACCTCCATTCCCCCCCCCCCCACACACACACATAACACAAAGAGGTCTGTAGTGGACCTGAATCAATGCTGTCCACATTGTGTTTGCCGGTACAGACAAAGCAGTGGAGGCCACAGCAACATTAGTATATAGCTGATTAATTGGCCTGTGAACTACGCCAGACTACACAAAGTCTAATCGTGCACCAACGGGAACGTCCACCTCCTCCATCCCCAACAACCTCACGGATATTTTGTTACCTTGACAACAAGAAAATAAACACGGGAATCTGCCTGTATATATAGTGTAAGTCAATGGCGCTGTGTGTGTGTGTGTGTGTGTGTGTGTGTGTGTGTGTGTGTGTGTGTTGTGTTTTGTGTGTGTTGTGTGTGTTGTGTTGTGTTTGTGTGTGTTTTGTTTGTGTGTGTGTTTGTGTTTGTGTGTGTGGTTTGTTTGTGTGGTGTTGTGTGTGTGTTGTGTGTTGTGTGTGTGTGTGTGTGTGTGTGTTGGTGTGTGTGTGTTTTGTGTGTGTGTGTGGTGTGTGTGTGTGTGTGTTGTGTGTGTGTGTGTGTGTTTTGTGTGTGTGTGTGAGTGTGTGTGTTTCTCTCTGTGTGTGTGTGTGAGTGTGTGTGTGTGTGGTTGTGTGTGTGTGTGTGTGTGTGTGTTTGTGTTTGTGTGTTGTGTGTGTGTGTTTTGTGTGTTTTGTTTGTGTGTGTGTGTGTGTGTGTGTGTGTTGTTTTTGTGTGTGTGTGGTGTGTGTGTGTGTTGTGTGTGTTGTGTGGTTGTGTGTGTGTTTGTGTGTGTGTGTGTGTGTGTGTTGTGTTTGTGTGTGGTGTGTGGTGTGTGTGTGTGTGTGTGTGTGTGTGTGTGTGTGTGTGTGTGTGTTGTGTGTGTGTGTGTGTGTGTGTGTTGTGTGTGTGTGTCGCATGTTAGTCTTTGTGGTGCTGTGCACTTAAGTCTTGTTGTTCAACCGACCTTTCCAAACACAACACAGCCATAATTTCACTGGCTGTTTTAGTCACTGCAGTCATCTACTTGCTTTACACAGCCGTCCCTGTTGCATTCCTTGCTTTTATAAAAAGGGAAAGAACCCGTTATCTACAGGGGGGGGGGGGGGTGCAAAAGTAGGTATACAGTTATGAAAAAAGAAAACACGTACAATACTCATTACATTTATTATACAAACAAATGAATATTGCATATACATGTAATAACA
The DNA here is from genome assembly GCA_030674185.1 of Monoplex corrugatus. Lineage (NCBI taxonomy): Eukaryota > Metazoa > Mollusca > Gastropoda > Littorinimorpha > Ranellidae > Monoplex > Monoplex corrugatus. Next base: position 171,050,122 of record CM060305.1, read on the forward strand.
AGCACAGCCTTAATCCCTCAGACACTCAAACTGCTTGCCATCAGTATTCACACACTCCTCTAATCGAGAGCGGAATTAAGCATTATAATAATGATGTGATACTTACTGTATACCTACTTTTGCACCCCCCCCCCCCCCCTGTATTCGCTCTTTCTTCCATCAGTCATTACCTTGAGCGAAAGACAACTTTTCTTGCTTCTTGGTAAGCTTTGTAATCACTTAACATTAAAGCACTGACGATAATACAGCAAAGGTCAAACGATTAAATATGTAACGGTTCTGAAATAATAAAATTATAAGACATTCGTACAACAATAGATTACAAACTGTTAAGCTGCATCAAATGGGCCATGCAAATACACAAATGAACAAACTGAAGACAGGAACCAGAAGAACAAGCAAACCAAAGTAAGCGCGTATTCAACACATAATATGCTCTCTATAATTTTCCATTGCTTTTATGCTTTCTCCCCATTTATAGCCGTGTGCGTGTGCGTGTGCGTGTGCGTGTGTGCGTGCGTGCGAGCGTGCGTGCGTGCGTGCGTGCGTGTGTGTGTGCGTGCGTGCGTGTGTGTCTGTTTTAGCGCTTAGATTTGATTTTATCAAGATTTTGCGCTATATAAATAAAATATTGTATTGTATTGTAACAACAAGACAAGCGCAAATTTTCGGCCAACCGGCCTTTGTCAAGCGCGAATGCACGGTCACAAACAGACCACAAACAACAACCAAACAACGGATAATAAGAAGAGGACTAAAAAACTTCCCTGCCGCCTCGTCCAGTGGATAAAAAAGGACCAAAAATGAAGGCAGTTTCTGAGTTTTTTCACAACTGACATCCACCTACATACAATATGACGGTTTACACCAGTGACAGCTCGTTGTGATGTAAAATGACCTGCCTCTGTGCACGTCAAGTCAGCCAGCCCCACAAAAAAAACAACAGTCACACCGCAGATGTCGATATTTCCATACGATTTTTGACATTTGTATACCGTTCAAATCAAACATAAAAACAGATGAGAGAGAGAGAGAGAGAGAGAGAGAGAGAGAGAGAGAGAGAGAGAGGACCCAGAGAGAGAGAGAGAGAGAGAGAGAGAGAGATCAGTTAGCAAAGGACGTGCCAATTTACTGTTTTCCCATAAACCTTTGGGGCAAGAGCCCGGATCAGCGCCTAGCCATCAGCAGCAGCAGACACAGCCTGACAACACTGACAAGGCTTGGAGGTGAAAAGCCTCACGTTGATTTTTGTGCCAAAACTTCAAAGGCAAAAGGCAAATAATGACAAAAACAAAAACAGGGGGCACGGCAAAGCGTCAGCCATAGAAAAGCAAGGGGGGGCAAAAGGCAAAGCCCAGTGAGTGCTGCCCCCTGACAAACACAGCACAACTGGACCTTGCTTGTCAACAAAGCAGGGACAGCGAGCAGAAACCTTTTAAAGCCAAATCTTCACCGTTTGTTCATGACATCATACACTTCCATCCGTAAGCCCCTGACTCTCTCATCCTATCCACCAGCTTTTCAACCGGCTTCCTGCAGGAATCTGGTGGGCTGGCTGAGAGAGTCAAAGGGTTAAGCTTTCTGTTTTTCTGTTCTTCCTTCGCAGAGATCATCTACCAGTAGGATCAGTGTCACACACCGGTTAACCTTTTGACTCCCGCACCCTGTCTATCGGCATCCTGCATTGTCAACCATGTTAGCAAAGCAAACACTTAACCCTTTGACTCCCTCGCCCTACCCACCAGCTTTCTGCAGGGAGCCGGAGCAGGGAGCTGGTGGATAGGTTGAGGGAGTCAGTGGGTGATGTTTTTGCAGTTGGTGGACAGGATGCAGAAGTCAAAGGGTTAAGTTTTTGCAGTTGGTGGATGGGGCTAGGGAGTCAAAGGGTTAAATTTTTGCAGTTGGTGGATAGGGTGCGGCAGTCGAAGGCTTAAAGCAGAGAAGTCCCTAAGTTATAGCGTGGCTGTCATTATATATCTACATGACTGTGATCAGTTATAGCGTGGCTGTCATTATATATCTACATGACTGTGATCAGTTATAGCGTGGCTGTCATTATATATCTACATGACTGTGATCAGTTATAGCGTGGCTGTCATTATATATCTACATGACTGTGATCAGTTACAGCGTGGCTGTCATTATATATCTACATGACTGTGATCAGTTATAGCGTGGCTGTCATTATATATCTACATGACTGTGATCAGTTAAGCGTGGCTGTCATTACATTCTACATGTGACTGTCATTCATTCTACATGTGACTGTCATTACATCTCTACATGTGACTGTCATTACATTTCTACATGTGACTGTCATTATATTCTACATGTGACTGTCATTACATTTCTACATGTGACTGTCATTACATCTCTACATGTGACTGTCATTACATTTTCTACATGTGACTGTCATTACATTCTACATGTGACTGTCATTACATTCTACATGTGACTGTCATTACATTCTCTACATGTGACTGTCATTACATCTCTACATGTGACTGTCATTACATTTCTACATGTGACTGTCATTACATCTCTACATGTGACTGTCATTACATTTCTACATGTGACTGTCATTACATCTCTACATGTGACTGTCATTACATCTCTACATGTGACTGTCATTACATCTCTACATGTGACTGTCATTACATTTCTACATGTGACTGTCATTACATTTCTACATGTGACTGTCATTAATTTCTACATGACTGTACAGTTACAGCTGATTGTCATTACATTCTACATGTGACTGTCATTACATATCTACATGACTGTGATCAGTTACAGGTTTCTACATGTGACTGTCATTACATTCTCTACATGATGACTGTCATTACATCTCTACATGTGACTGTCATTACATCTCTACATGTGACTGTCATTACATTTCTACATGTGACTGTCATTACATCTCTACATGTGACTGTCATTACATCTCTACATGTGACTGTCATTACATCTTCTACATGTGACTGTCATTACATTTCTACATGTGACTGTCATTACATCTCTACATGTGACTGTCATTACATCTCTACATGTGACTGTCATTACATTTCTACATGTGACTGTCATTACATCTCTACATGTGACTGTCATTACATCTCTACATGTGACTGTCATTACATCTCTACATGTGACTGTCATTACATTTCTACATGTGACTGTCATTACATCTCTACATGTGACTGTCATTTACATCTCTACATGTGACTGTCATTACATCTCTACATGTGACTGTCATTACATTTCTACATGTGACTGTCATTACATTATCTACATGTGACTGTCATTACATTTCTACATGTGACTGTCATTACATCTCTACATGTGACTGTCATTACATTTCTACATGTGACTGTCATTACATTTCTACATGTGACTGTCATTACATTCTCTACATGTGACTGTCATTACATCTCTACATGTGACTGTCATTACATTTTACATGTGACTGTCATTACATCTCTACATGTGACTGTCATTACATCTCTACATGTGACTGTCATTACATCTCTACATGTGACTGTCATTACATTTCTACATGTGACTGTCATTACATTTCTACATGTGACTGTCATTACATCTCTACATGTGACTGTCATTACATCTCTACATGTGACTGTCATTACTTTTACTTCAATGTGACTGTCATTACATTTCTACATGTGACTGTCATTATATATCTACATGACTGTGATCAGTTACAGCGTGACTGTCATTACATTTCTACATGTGACTGTCATTACATATCTACATGACTGTGATCAGTTACAGCGTGACTGTCATTACATTTCTACATGTGACTGTCATTATATATCTACATGACTGTGATCAGTTACAGCGTGACTGTCATTACATTTCTACATGTGACTGTCATTATATATCTACATGACTGTGATCAGTTACAGCGTGACTGTCATTACATATCTACATGACTGTGATCAGTTACAGCGTGACTGTCATTACATATCTACATGACTGTGATCAGTTACAGCGTGGCTGTCATTACATCTCTACATGACTGTGATCAGTTACAGTGTGACTGTCATTACATCTCTACATGTGACTGTCATTACATATCTACATGACTGTGATCAGTTACAGCGTGACTGTCATTACATATCTACATGACTGTGATCAGTTACAGCGTGACTGTCATTATATATCTACATGACTGTGATCAGTTACAGCGTGACTGTCATTACATATCTACATGACTGTGATCAGTTACAGCGTGACTGTCATTACATATCTACATGACTGTGATCAGTTACAGCGTGGCTGTCATTACATCTCTACATGACTGTGATCAGTTACAGCGTGACTGTCATTACATCTCTACATGTGACTGTCATTACATATCTACATGACTGTGATCAGTTACAGCGTGGCTGTCATTACATCTCTACATGTGACTGTCATTACATATCTACATGACTGTGATCAGTTACAGTGTGACTGTCATCATATAACTGTATGTGGCACTGGACGTGTTCTCATCTTACTGTCTGGCCTAAATGACAAGGATTCTTACAATTTGTCGACCTAAGTATTCTCAGGTTATAACCATGGTAACCCCAGAGATATGGAGAGACAGTGGAGAGAGAGGAGAGAGAGAGAGAGAGAGGAGAGAGAGAGAGAGAGAGGAGGAGGAGAGAGAGAGAAAGAGAGAAGAGAGAGAGAGAGTAAGTGAGTGTGTGTATACGTGCAAACATGTGCCCTTGAGTGTGTGTGTGCGTGTGTGTGTGTGTGTGTGTGTGTGTGTGAGAGAGAGAGAGGTGTGCGTGCGTGCGTGCGTGTTGTGTGTGTGTGTGTGTGTGTGTGTGTGTGTTGTGTGTATGTGTGTGTGTGAGAGACAGAC
>CM060305.1:171067494-171079994 GCA_030674185.1 Monoplex corrugatus
ATGTACAGGTATATAACACGTCAGGTAATGACTGTGACTATATAAACACTAACCCATGAAGTACAGGTGTATGTACAGGTATATAACACGTCAGGTAATGACTGTGACTATAAACACTAACCCATCAAGTACAGGTGTATGTACAGGTATATAACACGTCAGGTAATGGCTGTGACTATAAACACTAACCCATCAAGTACAGGTGTATGTACATGTATATAACACGTCAGGTAATGACTGTGACTATAAACACTAACCCATCAAGTACAGGTGTATGTACAGGTATATAAACACGTCAGGTAATGACTGTGACTATAAACACTAACCCATGAAGTACAGGTGTATGTACAGGTATATAACACGTCAGGTAATGACTGTGACTATAAACACTAACCCATCAAGTACAGGTGTATGTACAGGTATATAACACGTCAGGTAATGGCTGTGACTATAAACACAGACTGTTGGCGACCGCTTGTACCATCAACTGTATTAGGCTATAATGCCACTACAAACCAAAAGCCGCCGCCACTACCAGCGCTCAAGCAAATAGGAACCAGAATGATCAAAGTTGAACCAGAACGAATACTTACTGCTACAAGACGAATATGTACCACATGATGAATATTTACAAGACGTATATTTACTATAATAAGACGAATATTTACTATAACAAGACATATTTACTATAACAAGACGAATATTTACTATAACAAGACGAAATATTTACTATAACAAGACGAATATTTACTATAATAAGACGACTATTTACTATAATAAAACAAATATTTACTATAACAAGACGAATATTTACTATAACATGACGAATATTTACTATAACTAGACGTATATTTACTATAACAAGACGAATATTTACTATAACAAGACGAATATTTACTATAACATGACGAATATTTACTATAACTAGACGAATATTTACTATAACAAGACGAATATTTACTATAACATGACGAATATCTACTACAACAAGACAACAAGACGAATATTTACTACAACAAGACAAATATTTACTACAACAAGACGAATATCTACTATAAAAAGACGACTATTTACTATAATAAGACAAAACCAGCGCAAACTTCCGGCCAACTGGCCTATGTCATGTGCACACAAAAGCCGACAAAGAATAAATATATAACATTTAGAAGAAAACACAGACTTCCTTGCTGAACGCAACACCAGAGAAGTCTCCTTTTTCCCCTCCTAAATTGTTGTGTATGTGTTCTTTGCTGTCTTTTGTACATGCTCCATCCTAAATTGTTGTGTACGTGTTCTTTGCTGTCTTTTGTACATGCTCCATCCTAAATTGTTGTGTACGTGTTCTTTGCTGTCTTTTGTACATGCTCCATCCTAAATTGTTGTGTACGTGTTCTTTGCTGTCTTTTGTACATGCTCCATCCTAAATTGTTGTGTACGTGTTCTTTGCTGTCTTTTGTACATGCTCCATCCTAAATTGTTGTGTACGTGTTCTTTGCTGTCTTTTGTACATGCTCCATCCTAAATTGTTGTGTACGTGTTCTTTGCTGTCTTTTGTACATGCTCCATCCTAAATTGTTGTGTACGTGTTCTTTGCTGTCTTTTGTACATGCTCCATCCTAAATTGTTGTGTACGTGTTCTTTGCTGTCTTTTGTACATGCTCCATCCTAAATTGTTGTGTACGTGTTCTTTGCTGTCTTTTGTACATGCTCCATCCTAAATTGTTGTGTACGTGTTCTTTGCTGTCTTTTGTACATGCTCCATCCTAAATTGTTGTGTACGTGTTCTTTGCTGTCTTTTGTACATGCTCCATCCTAAATTGTTGTGTACGTGTTCTTTGCTGTCTTTTGTACATGCTCCATCCTAAATTGTTGTGTACGTGTTCTTTGCTGTCTTTTGTACATGCTCCATCCTAAATTGTTGTGTACGTGTTCTTTGCTGTCTTTTGTACATGCTCCATCCTAAATTGTTGTGTACGTGTTCTTTGCTGTCTTTTGTACATGCTCCATCCTAAATTGTTGTGTACGTGTTCTTTGCTGTCTTTTGTACATGCTCCATCCTAAATTGTTGTGTACGTGTTCTTTGCTGTCTTTTGTACATGCTCCATCCTAAATTGTTGTGTACGTGTTCTTTGCTGTCTTTTGTACATGCTCCATCCTAAATTGTTGTGTACGTGTTCTTTGCTGTCTTTTGTACATGCTCCATCCTAAATTGTTGTGTACGTGTTCTTTGCTGTCTTTTGTACATGCTCCATCCTAAATTGTTGTGTACGTGTTCTTTGCTGTCTTTTGTACATGCTCCATCCTAAATTGTTGTGTACGTGTTCTTTGCTGTCTTTTGTACATGCTCCATCCTAAATTGTTGTGTACGTGTTCTTTGCTGTCTTTTGTACATGCTCCATCCTAAATTGTTGTGTACGTGTTCTTTGCTGTCTTTTGTACATGCTCCATCCTAAATTGTTGTGTACGTGTTCTTTGCTGTCTTTTGTACATGCTCCATCCTAAATTGTTGTGTACGTGTTCTTTGCTGTCTTTTGTACATGCTCCATCCTAAATTGTTGTGTACGTGTTCTTTGCTGTCTTTTGTACATGCTCCATCCTAAATTGTTGTGTACGTGTTCTTTGCTGTCTTTTGTACATGCTCCATCCTAAATTGTTGTGTACGTGTTCTTTGCTGTCTTTTGTACATGCTCCATCCTAAATTGTTGTGTACGTGTTCTTTGCTGCCTTTTGTACATGCTCCATCCTAAATTGTTGTGTATGTGTTCTTTGCTGTCTTTTGTACATGCTCCATCCTAAATTGTTGTGTATGTGTTCTTTGCTGTCTTTTGTACATGCTCCATCCTAAATTGTTGTGTATGTGTTCTTTGCTGTCTTTTGTACATGCTCCATCCTAAATTGTTGTGTACGTGTTCTTTGCTGTCTTTTGTACATGCTCCATCCTAAATTGTTGTGTATGTGTTCTTTGCTGTCTTTTGTACATGCTCCATCCTAAATTGTTGTGTACGTGTTCTTTGCTGTCTTTTGTACATGCTCCATCCTAAATTGTTGTGTACGTGTTCTTTGCTGTCTTTTGTACATGCTCCATCCTAAATTGTTGTGTACGTGTTCTTTGCTGTCTTTTGTACATGCTCCATCCTAAATTGTTGTGTACATGTTCTTTGCTGTCTTTTGTACATGCTCCATCCTAAATTGTTGTGTACGTGTTCTTTGCTGTCTTTTGTACATGCTCCATCCTAAATTGTTGTGTACGTGTTCTTTGCTGTCTTTTGTACATGCTCCATCCTAAATTGTTGTGTACGTGTTCTTTGCTGTCTTTTGTACATGCTCCATCCTAAATTGTTGTGTACGTGTTCTTTGCTGTCTTTTGTACATGCTCCATCCTAAATTGTTGTGTACGTGTTCTTTGCTGTCTTTTGTACATGCTCCATCCTAAATTGTTGTGTACGTGTTCTTTGCTGTCTTTTGTACATGCTCCATCCTAAATTGTTGTGTACGTGTTCTTTGCTGTCTTTTGTACATGCTCCATCCTAAATTGTTGTGTACGTGTTCTTTGCTGTCTTTTGTACATGCTCCATCCTAAATTGTTGTGTACGTGTTCTTTGCTGTCTTTTGTACATGCTCCATCCTAAATTGTTGTGTACGTGTTCTTTGCTGTCTTTTGTACATGCTCCATCCTAAATTGTTGTGTACGTGTTCTTTGCTGTCTTTTGTACATGCTCCATCCTAAATTGTTGTGTATGTGTTCTTTGCTGTCTTTTGTACATGCTCCATCCTAAATTGTTGTGTACGTGTTCTTTGCTGTCTTTTGTACATGCTCCATCCTAAATTGTTGTGTACGTGTTCTTTGCTGTCTTTTGTACATGCTCCATCCTAAATTGTTGTGTACGTGTTCTTTGCTGTCTTTTGTACATGCTCCATCCTAAATTGTTGTGTATGTGTTCTTTGCTGTCTTTTGTACATGCTCCATCCTAAATTGTTGTGTATGTGTTCTTTGCTGTCTTTTGTACATGCTCCATCCTAAATTGTTGTGTACGTGTTCTTTGCTGTCTTTTGTACATGCTCCATCCTAAATTGTTGTGTACGTGTTCTTTGCTGTCTTTTGTACATGCTCCATCCTAAATTGTTGTGTATGTGTTCTTTGCTGTCTTTTGTACATGCTCCATCCTAAATTGTTGTGTACGTGTTCTTTGCTGTCTTTTGTACATGCTCCATCCTAAATTGTTGTGTACGTGTTCTTTGCTGTCTTTTGTACATGCTCCATCCTAAATTGTTGTGTATGTGTTCTTTGCTGTCTTTTGTACATGCTCCATCCTAAATTGTTGTGTACGTGTTCTTTGCTGTCTTTTGTACATGCTCCATCCTAAATTGTTGTGTACGTGTTCTTTGCTGTCTTTTGTACATGCTCCATCCTAAATTGTTGTGTATGTGTTCTTTGCTGTCTTTTGTACATGCTCCATCCTAAATTGTTGTGTATGTGTTCTTTGCTGTCTTTTGTACATGCTCCATCCTAAATTGTTGTGTATGTGTTCTTTGCTGTCTTTTGTACATGCTCCATCCTAAATTGTTGTGTACGTGTTCTTTGCTGTCTTTTGTACATGCTCCATCCTAAATTGTTGTGTACGTGTTCTTTGCTGTCTTTTGTACATGCTCCATCCTAAATTGTTGTGTATGTGTTCTTTGCTGTCTTTTGTACATGCTCCATCCTAAATTGTTGTGTACGTGTTCTTTGCTGTCTTTTGTACATGCTCCATCCTAAATTGTTGTGTACGTGTTCTTTGCTGTCTTTTGTACATGCTCCATCCTAAATTGTTGTGTATGTGTTCTTTGCTGTCTTTTGTACATGCTCCATCCTAAATTGTTGTGTATGTGTTCTTTGCTGTCTTTTGTACATGCTCCATAAAGGCCAGTTGGCCCTATCTTTACAGGACAAACAAACCCTCTTCAATTACTTCAACTCTCAAATCACAACAGTATCCATGGATGGGCTCCTCTCGTCCTGGCAGCTACTCTCTCCCACTCTTCGGCAGTTGGACCATACTTATAAAGATTCTCCGTCACCGCAAGACTCGTCCTCCTCTTCTATGACTTGAAGTTCTTCACACCCCAGACATGGAAATTATAAGACAACACTTATCTTCTGTAACTATATGACAAGACTCATCTTACGACAGTCCCTAATCGTTATCACGCTGGGACGTTAATACCACTGAAGAAGAAGAAGAAGAAGAAGAAGAAGAAGAAGAAGAAGAAGAAGAAGAAGAAGAAGAAGAAGAAGAAGAAGAAGAAGAAGAAGAAGAAGAAGAAGAAGAAGAAGAAGAAGAAGAAGAAGAAGAGAAGAAGAAGAAGAAGAAGAAGAAGAAGAAGAAGAAGAAGAAGAAGAAGACCAGTTGGCCCAAAATTTTTCCCTGTTTTGTTTTGTTACATTAAATACACGTTCTGACTCTACTCTGTATTTTTCCGGTTCCGGTAATGGCACTATACCACTTCTGACACTATACCACTTCTGACACTATACCACTTCTGACACTATACCACTTCTGACACTATACCACTTCTGACACTATACCACTTCTGACACTATACCACTTCTGACACTATACCACTTCTGACACTATACCACTTCTGACACTATACCACTTCTGACACTATACCACTTCTGACACTATACCACTTCTGACACTATACCACTTCTGACACTATACCACTTCTGACACTATACCACTTCTGACACTATACCACTTCTGACACTATACCACTTCTGACACATACCACTTCTGACACTATACCACTTCTGACACTATACACTTCTGACACTATACCACTTCTGACACTATAACACTTCTGACACTATACCACTTCTGACACTATACCACTTCTGACACTATACCACTTCTGACAGACCCGTTTTTGGTCGTCTTCAACTGCCAACCGAATAACTTTCTTTTTTCAAAGAGCTGTTCGGTTCTTTTTGATAAAAGCAGTGGACTCAACATCTGATATCTCGAGTTCAATCCCAGCCTCAACATTAAAACACAGACCTGTTCGCCGCCATCGCCATCTTAATGTTTCCATCATTCTGGTGGTGTCCGCTTAGTGTCTATAGATCATTCTCTCTCTCTCCTTCCGCATTTCAAGGACTTGCCAACGCATAGGGTTTCGCGCAGGCGCAGGGAATCTGCCAGACAGTTGCTGGCTGATTTGGGTGGAGTGCATATGGAAGTGTCTGGGTGCAATGAATCCTGAAACAACTCTAAACTCAACCCTTTCATTCCCTCACCTGGCTACCAGCTTCACTGTAGGACCTCAGGGCTATAGAACAACCAGTGTTTCACTTTTCTAACCAACGACCTTAGGGTTATAGGAACAACCTGTTTATTTTCTAACCAACGACCTTAGGGTTATGGAACAACCAGTTTATTTTCTAACCAACGACCTTGGGTTATAGGAAAACCTGTTTATTTTCTAACCAACGCTTGGTTATGGAACAACTGTTTATTTAACCACGACTAGGGTTATACGGACAACCTGTTTATTTTCTAACCAACGACCTTAGGGTTATAGGAACAACCTGTTTACTTTCTAACCAACGACCTTAGGGTTATAGGGACAACCTTTTTATTTTTTACCTTATGTTGTTGAATATTGGCATCAGCCGGGGGGCAGACACCACTGGAGTCCTTGTGGTCCCTACCACAACGTGGGACGGTGAGGTAAGCTATGAATGGGATTATACACAGCATTAACGATTTTATTGATTTTGCCCCTTGCACCAGATGGTTTGTGATTAGTTGTAAATATATACGCACGCAGGCACACACACACACACACACACACACACACACACACACACACACACACAAGCGCGCGCAAAACAACACACACACACCGCGGCGCGCCAAACACACACACGACCCGGAACACCACAGCACACACACACACACTCTCTCTCTCTCTCTCTTTCACCACACACACACACACACACACACACACACACACCAACGAGCGCGCGCAAACACACACACTCTCTCTTTCACACACACACACACACTCACACACACACACACACAACGAGCGCACGCAGGTGCACACACACACATACGAGCGCGCGCAAACACACACACAACACACACACACACGAGCGCACACAGGCGCGCGCACACACACACACACACACGAGCATGTGCACACATACACACTCTCTTTCACACACACAAACACACACACATAAACACACACAAACACACACGCACGCACAAACACACACACAAACACACACACATAAACACACACAAACACACACGCACGCACAACACACACATACACACGCACAAATACACACCACACACACACATACACACACACACATACACACACTACATAACACACACACATACACACACTACATACACACACACATTTACTCACTCACTCTCTCTCTCTCTCTCTCACACAACACACACACACACACACACACACACACACACACACACACACACACACTCACATAGACACAGGCACTCGCGCTCTAGTTCCAAGTCGTGTCTACATACATCAATCATCAGTCTTTGTCAAGGTGGGAGCATGGAGACAAGATCATCCATGTTTAGGGTTAGATAACGTGCGTCGACCTAATATAACATCAAAATCATCAATCAACACCAAAACTAATCAATGAACATCAAAACCAATCAATATCAAAACCAATAAATTACGCAGTAAGTAGCTTTTTTGTCACTGAGAGACAGGTTCAGCTAGGTAGTCAAAATAAATCAATACCAAAACCAATCAATGAACATCAAAACTGATCAATGAACATCAAAACCAATCAATCAATAACAAAACCAATCAATGAACATCAAAACTGATAAATGATAAACATCAATAACCGATCAATGAACATCAAAACCAATCAATATCAAAACCAATCAATCAATACCAAAACCAATCAATGAACATCAAAACTGATCAATGAACATCAAAACCGATCAATTAACATCAAAAACCGATCAATGAACATCAAAACCAATCAATATCAAAACCAATCAATCAATACCAAAACCAAGCAATGAACATCAAAACCGATCAATGAACATCAAAACCGATCAATTTAACATAAAAAACAATCAACCTCCTACGATCACTCAATGAATCTCCCATCGCCTCGACAACGTCAGTCTTTAGGGATTAAAACTACAAACGCAAACAGTGAGACTGCAAGGGGTTTTCTTCAAACTGTATGCTTAAAACACACGACTCATTTTCTCGGAGAGTGTCCCTCCCAGTGTAAATGGACGTTAAGAAATAAATGATTCATTGGCCTCAGAGACTCACTCCCCCCACCTGCTTGCACAAGGTAATCGTCTTTTCGTGCTCGTTTCCGGTGATTAGCTAACATCCAGTCCACCCCATCAAAGTGCCAATGACGTGAGACCCAGAGAAAGAGTAGGGCCAGGGGGGTTAGGGGGTGGGGGTGAGGGAGGGGGCTGAACACCCTGGAGTCCGGATAATCAACATGACAGCGAAGGCGGAATTTACTATGCAGGAGGGGGAAAAATGACTTTTGCGCAGTAGGAACTACGAAAGGTGAAATTTACCTCGGAAGAAAGAGAGAGAGAGAGAGAGAGAGAAAGAGAGAGAGAGATAGAGAGAGAGATAGAGAGAGAGACAGATAGACAGATAGAGAGACAGACAGAAGACAGACAGACAGATAGAGAGAGAGAGACAGACAGACAGACAGAGAGACAAACAGACAGACAGAGAGAGGCAGAGACAGAGAGACAGAAAAACAGAGAGAAAATCTGAGAGAAAATCAGAGACAGAGAGGGAGAAAGAGAGAGAGACAGAGAGAGAGAGAAAGCGACAGAGAGACAGCCAGAGAAAGAGAGAGAGACACAGAGAGAGACAGCGAGAGACAGCGACAGAGAGAGAGTGAGAGAGAGAGAGAAGAAGAAGAAGAAGAAGAAGAAGAAGAAGAAGTTTACACGGCAGAAACTAATCGTCCGAGACTGGCTTTGTTGGCTGGCACAATGCCAATTTATCACAGCAGAGGGGTTCCAGTGGAGCAGGAGACTGTCGCTATGTGCATATAGGCAGCAAGCCATCACGTCGCCAATTTCTTCTCGGCCTCGTTTATCAAACCCAGGCCATGATTGTCCCCCCCCCCCCCCTTTATTCTGGCAATCAGGACTGGGTGATTTCTGGCAGCTATCTGACACGCCAGCTCTACTGATACCAGAGACAACAGACTACTATGGAGACCTGCAGAACAACATTACAGCACAATACCTCAGACAACAGCAACACTATGGAGACCTGCAGAACAACATTACAGCACAATACCTCAGACAACAGCAACACTATGGAGACCTGCAGAACAACATTACAGCACAATACCTCAGACAACAGCAACACTATGGAGACCTGCAGAACAACATTACAGCACAATACCTCAGACAACAGCAACACTATGGAGACCTGCAGAACAACATTACAGCAGAATACCTCAGACAACAACAACACTATGGAGATCTGCAGAACAACATTACAGCACAATACCTCAGACAACAACAACACTATGGAGATCTGCAGAACAACATTACAGCACAATACCTCAGACAACAACAACACTATGGAGATCTGCAGAACAACATTACAGCACAATACCTCAGACAACAACAACACTATGGAGATCTGCAGAACAACATTACAGCACAATACCTCAGACAACAACAACACTATGGAGATCTGCAGAACAACATTACAGCACAATACCTCAGACAACAGCAACACTATGGAGATCTGCAGAACAACATTACAGCACAATACCTCAGACAACAACAACACTATGGAGATCTGCAGAACAACATTACAGCAGAATGTCTAAGACAACAACAACACTATGGAGACCTGCAGAACAACATTACAGCAGAATGTCTAAGACAACAACAACACTATGGAGATCTGCAGAACAACATTACAGCAGAATGTCTAAGACAACAGCAACACTATGGAGATCTGCAGAACAACATTACAGCAGAATACCTCAGACAACAGCAACACTATGGAGATCTGCAGAACAACATTACAGCACAATACCTCAGACAACAACAACACTATGGAGACCTGCAGAACAACATTACAGCACAATACCTCAGACAACAGCAACACTATGGAGACCTGCAGAACAACATTACAGCAGAATACCTCAGACAACAGCAACACTATGGAGATCAGCAGAACAACATTACAGCACAATACCTCAGACAACAGCAACACTATGGAGATCTGCAGAACAACATTACAGCAGAATACCTCAGACAACAGCACTACTATGGAGATCAGCAGAACAACATTACAGACGAACACAGCACGCCTTTTGACTACAGCGTGGCGAACACCAAAAGTCTGATTTCGTCTTAGTTCACACCAACACCACATCATCATCATCATGTGCCCTGCCGCATGGCGTTGGGGATCATGGCCCTCCATACGAATCTATCCCTTGTCGCTGCAAACATATCTCCCACCCTCTTTGTCCTCAGCCACCCTGCAAATCCGTCCAGTATTTTCTCCCTGGGTCTACCTGGTGTTCTCTTTCTCTCCAGTTTTCCTGTTGTGACCAGGTGCATAAAATGTCCTATAAATGTTGCTTGTCTTTTCCTAATCTTCTTTATTTACGATCTTCTTGCGTCCGCCTTCTTCAAGACTGTCTCGTTTGTTTTCTTTGCTGCCCATGGAACTTTCAACATTCTTCTTAGAACCCACATTTCAGTTGCCTCAATTATGTTCTGACCTTTTGTGTTGAGTGTCCACACCTCACAACCGTACAAAAGTATCGGTTCTATATAACACTCAAAAACTCTCTTCCTGATGTTAACTCATAGGCATATAATTTTGTTTGTAACTTTGTTTAATACTACAGCAACTGATAATCAGTCCCCCCCCCCCACCCCACCCCCATGTCACCAATGAAACAATGTTGTCTATATATATAAAAGAATCGGAACAAAGGCAACAAGAGACAGTCACCTTTTCTAACACCATGAAGACGACACTCATTCCAGGTAAGATGACACGTCTGGTAACTATCACCTGAACCAGTCAGTCACCCACTGTCGTACTGAAGGGCAAGGCAAATGTTATTATGCAGGTTAAAGATACCATGAAAGAGAAGACGTAAGATGACAGGGTGACTTTCCATACCTAGAAAAGTCATGGACAACCAGATTCCATCCTGCCACTTCCTGTTGGGCAATGTGTAGTACAGACTGCACTGTCCCTGGTGGCACCGGCAACCAAATGCCAGAAGCCATCAATCAAGGATGTCCTAGGCGCTTACTATCACGTGAGTCACGTGCCTTGCCAGGGAAACAGTGGTAACTAGGCACACACAGAGGTGACAGAAGCACCAAATATTACTGTGCCAAGGAAGGGAACCCTGGGGATTTACACCTTACAAAAACAGCGGCCTCTATTTACTATAATATAATAATAAAAAAAAAAAAAATTGTATGAAGTTTTACGGGGCCCGGGGGAAGGGGCGCTATGCAAAGCACACATTTAACCCTTTGACTCCGCACCCTATCCAACAGCATCCTGCATTGCCAACCATACTAGCAAAGCAAACATTTAACCCTTTGACTCCCGCACCCTGTCCACCAGCATCCTGCAAAACTAATTCTCTGACTCCCTCACCCTATCCACCAGCATCCTGCATTGTCAACCATGCTAGCAAAGCAAAAACTTAACTCTCTGACTCCCTCACCCTGTCTACCAGCATCCTGTATTGCCAACAATGCTAGCAAAGCAAACATTTAACCTTTTGACTCCCACATCCTGTCCACCAGCTTCTTATCCCCGAAAACAGAGAATGACTTCCTTAATGACAGAGAAGAAAATCAAACACAACAACAAACAAATAAACCAGTCGTGCATATAAACGAATATATTCGAGTACACGTAGAAATCAGAGCCCACGACCGACCCCCCCCCCCCCCCCCAACAACAACAAACAAACAAAAAAAACATACAAAAAAACAAAATAGAAAATAGAAAACTTAATAAAATAAATGCAGATTTCAGAAGAGATGAAAGAATAAATAAACAAACACATACAATAAATAAATAAACACAGACATAAAAAGAAACTTTCGTGTCAGGACCATTCTGTTTCCAGCGCCTATGACCACCTACCTACAATCTATTCTCCACACGAATCTGGCACCAGTGTGGGACAGTCATTCATTGTTCATGAACCACGCTCGACACCCAATCGATTTCTGTGCTCTACTGCCAGTCGCTTTGCTGCCTTCCGATTGCCGCCACCACTAGAACCCTGCCGTCATTACCTGTGTATGGCCACCATGTGGGGCTAGGGGGTGGGGTGGGGTGGGGGTGGGGGGGAGGCCAGCAGTCTGGGGCAGTTTGTCATCTCATTTCTGATGACAGGGCCGGAGTTCCAATATTGCGCCAGACGCTGGGCCCACCAGAAATGGGTCGTT
>CM060305.1:171084994-171097494 GCA_030674185.1 Monoplex corrugatus
ACAGAGAAAAAGACAGTAAGTAAAAAGAAAATAAATCAGCAGTATTTTGTCTTTGATCCTAATCACTTTCTCCCTCGCCTCTCGAAAGGAACGAAATCTCACAAAGAAAAGAAAAAAAGAAAGCACTGAACAAAGGAACATTAACACTCACAGCACTGAACAAAGGAACATTAACACTCACAGCACTGACACAAGGAACATTAAACTCACAGCACTGAACAAAGGAACATTAACACTCACAGCACTGAACAAAGGAACATTAACACTCACAGCACTGAACAAAGGAACATTAACACTCACAGCACTGAACAAAGGAACATTAACACTCACAGCACTGAACAAAGGAACATTAACACTCACAGCACTGAACAAAGGAACATTAACACTCACAGCACTGAACAAAGGAACATTAACACTCACAGCACTGAACAAAGGAACATTAACACTCACAGCACTGAACAAAGGAACATTAACACTCACAGCACTGAACAAAGGAACATTAACACTCACAGCACTGAACAAAGGAACATTAACACTCACAGCACTGAACAAAGGAACATTAACACTCACAGCACTGAACAAAGCGACATTAACACTCACAGCACTGAACAAAGCGACAATAACACTCACAGCACTGAACAAAGGCGACAAAAGGAATAAAAGGAACAATTAACACTCACAGCACTGAACAAAGCGACAATAACACTCACAGCACTAAACAAAGCGACAAAAGGAATATACAAGGAACATTAACACTCACAGCACTGAACAAAGCGACAATAACACTCACAGCACTGAACAAAGCGACAAAAGGAATATACAAGGAACATTAACACTCACAGCACTGAACAAAGCGACAAAAGGAATATACAACATTAACACTCACAGCACTGAACAAAGCGACAAAAGGAATATACAAGGAACATTAACACTCACAGCACAGAACAAAGGGACAAAAGGAATATACAAGGAACATTAACACTCACAGCACAGAACAAAGCGACAAAAGGAATATACAAGGAACATTAACACTCACAGCACTGAACAAAGCGACAAAAAGGAATATACAAGGAACATTAACACTCACAGCACTGAACAAAGCGACAAAAGGAATATACAAAGAACGTTAACACTCACAGCACAGAACAAAGCGACAAAAAGGAATATACAAGGAACATTAACACTCACAGCACTGAACAAAGCGACAAAAGGACTATACAAGGAACATTAACACTCACAGCACTGAACAAAGCGACAAAAGGAATATACAAAGAACATTAACACTCACAGCACTGAACAAAGCGACAAAAGGAATATACAAGGAACATTAACACTCACAGCACTGAACAAAGCGACAAAAAGGAATATACAAGGAACATTAACACTCACAGCACTGAACAAAGCGACAAAAGGAATATACAAAGAACATTAACACTCACAGCACAGAACAAAGCGACAAAAAGGAATATACAAGGAACATTAACACTCACAGCACTGAACAAAGCGACAAAAGGACTATACAAGGAACATTAACACTCACAGCACTGAACAAAGCGACAAAAGGAATATACAAAGAACATTAACACTCAGAGCACTGAACAAAGCGACAAAAGGAATATACAAGGAACATTAACACTCACAGCACTGAACAAAGGGACAAAAGGACTATACAAGGAACATTAACACTCACAGCACTGAACAAAGCGACAAAAGGACTATACAAGGAACATTAACACTCACAGCACTGAACAAAGCGACAAAAGGAATATACAAGGAACATTAACACTCACAGCACAGAACAAAGGGACAAAAGGAATATACAAGGAACAATAACACTCACAGCACAAAACAAAGGGACAAAAAGGAATATACAAGGAACATTAACACTCACAGCACTGAACAAAGCGACAAAAGGACTATACAAGGAACATTAACACTCACAGCACTGAAGAAAGCGACAAAAGGAATATACAAAGAACATTAACACTCACAGCACTGAACAAAGCGACAAAAGGAATATACAAGGAACATTAACACTCACAGCACTGAACAAAGCGACAAAAGGACTATACAAGGAACAATAACACTCACAGCACAGAACAAAGCGACAAAAGGAATATACAAGGAACATTAACACTCACAGCACTGAACAAAGCGACAAAAGGAATATACAAAGAACATTAACACTCACAGCACTGAACAAAGCGACAAAAGGAATATACAAGGAACATTAACACTCACAGCACAGAACAAAGGGACAAAAGGAATATACAAGGAACATTAACACTCACAGCACTGAACAAAGCGACAAAAGGAATATACAAGGAACATTAACACTCACAGCACAAAACAAAGCGACAAAAGGAATATACAAAGAACATTAACACTCACAGCACTGAACAAAGGGACAAAAGGAATATACAAGGAACATTAACACTCACAGCACAGAACAAAGCGACAAAAGGAATATACAAGGAACATTAACACTCACAGCACAGAACAAAGAGACAAAAAGGAATATACAAGGAACATTAACACTCACAGCACAGAACAAAGCGACAAAAGGACTATACAAGGAACATTAACACTCACAGCACAGAACAAAGCGACAAAAGGAATATACAAGGAACATTAACACTCACAGCACTGAACAAAGGGACAAAAGGACTATACAAGGAACATTAACACTCACAGCACTGAACAAAGCGACAAAAGGAATATACAAAGAACATTAACACTCACAGCACTGAACAAAGCGACAAAAGGACTATACAAGGAACATTAACACTCACAGCACAGAACAAAGCGACAAAAGGAATATACAAGGAACATTAACACTCACAGCACTGAACAAAGCGACAAAAGGAATATACAAGGAACATAACACTCACAGCACAAAACAAAGGGACAAAAAGGAATATACAAGGAACATTAACACTCACAGCACTGAACAAAGCGACAAAAGGAATATACAAGGAACATTAACACTCACAGCACTGAACAAAGCGACAAAAGGAATATACAAGGAACATTAACACTCACAGCACAGAACAAAGCGACAAAAGGAATATACAAGGAACATTAACACTCACAGCACAGAACAAAGGGACAAAAAGGAATATACAAGGAACAATAACACTCACAGCACAGAACAAAGGGACAAAAGGAATATACAAAGAACAATAACACTCACAGCACAGAACAAAGGGACAAAAGGAATATACAAAGAACAATAACACTCACAGCACAGAACAAAGGGACAAAAGGAATATACAAAGAACATTAACACTCACAGCACAGAACAAAGGGACAAAAGGAATATACAAAGAACAATAACACTCACAGCACAGAACAAAGGGACAAAAGGAATATACAAAGAACAATAACACTCACAGCACAGAACAAAGGGACAAAAGGAATATACAAAGAACAATAACACTCACAGCACAGAACAAAGGGACAAAATGGAATATACAAAGAACAATAACACTCACAGCACAGAACAAAGGGACAAAAAGGAATATACAAGGAACAATAACACTCACAGCACTGAACAAAGCGACAAAAGGAATATACAAAGAACAATAACACTCACAGCACAGAACAAAGCGACAAAAGGAATATACAAGGAACATTAACACTCACAGCACAGAACAAAGCGACAAAAGGAATATACAAGGAACATTAACACTCACAGCACAGAACAAAGCGACAAAAGGAATATACAAAGAACATTAACACTCACAGCACAGAACAAAGGGACAAAAGGAATATACAAAGAACATTAACACTCACAGCACAGAACAAAGGGACAAAAGGAATATACAAAGAACATTAACACTCACAGCACAGAACAAAGCGACAAAAGGAATATACAAGGAACATTAACACTCACAGCACAGAACAAAGCGACAAAAGGAATATACAAGAACATTAACACTCACAGCACAGAACAAAGCGACAAAAGGATATACAAGGAACATTAACACTCACAGCACAGAACAAAGCGACAAAAGGAATATACAAGAACATTAACACTCACAGCACAGAACAAAGCGACAAAAGGACTATACAAGAGAACATTAACACTCACAGCACAGAACAAAGGACAAAAGGAATATACAAAGAACATTAACACTCACAGCACAGAACAAAGCGACAAAAGGATATACAAGGAACATTAACACTCACAGCACAGAACAAAGGACAAAAGGAATATACAAAGAACATAACACTCACAGCACAGAACAAAGCGACAAAAGGAATATACAAGGAACAATAACACTCACAGCACAGAACAAAGGGACAAAAGGAATATACAAGGAACAATAACACTCACAGCACAGAACAAAGCGACAAAAGGAATATACAAGGAACAATAACACTCACAGCACAGAACAAAGGACAAAAGGATATACAAGAACATAACACTCACAGCACTGAAACAAAGCGACAAAGGATATACAAGAACATATAACACTCACAGCACGGCGGCAAAACTTGGCTATACTGGAAACTGTGTGAAGATCACTGCAAGCACAGACAAATGACAAGGGTAGCAAGGAACTTGCATACGAAATGTGTATGGTCATAAATATACACAGCAACTGTGCGTGGCGATGGACACTGAGCACTCGCATGCACAGGTCAAACATTATAACTACACACACTTGTGAGCATCACACTAACACACACACAACATACATAGACTACACACAATAACACAAACCACACACACCACACACACAAACACACACACACACACAACACACACTACACACACACACACCACACACACACACACACACACACAACACCACACAACACACACACACACACACACATACACAATACACAACACAAACTCACACAAACACACACACACACACACACACACACACACACACACACACACACACACACACACACACACACACACACACACACACACAATTATATATATATACATACACACTCACACAAAACACACACACACACACACACACACACACACACACACACACACACACACACACACACACACACACACACACACACCTTACTCTCTCTCCCTCTCTCTCATGTACAAACAATATGAACAAACGCCTGCACAAGCCACATACAAAAGTGACCAACTTACCACGTATGCCCACACTGCTTGTTCCAGGGTTTGCACAGGACTAGAGATTACTAATATGTGAATGCGCGTAACGCAACAAAGGCGAATGCAGAGAAAGAGAGAGAGAGAGAGAGAGAGAGAGAGAGAGAGAGAGAGAGAGAGAGAGAGAGAAAGAGAGAGAGAGAAACACAGACAGACAGACAGACAGAGACAGAGGAGAGAGACAGACAAAGAGAGACAGAGGGAGAGAGAGAGAGACAGACAGACAGACAAAGAAAGAGACAAAGAGAGACGGAGAGAGACAGGCAGACAGAAGAAAGAGAGAAAATGGATGAGAAAGAGAGACAGAGAGAATGTGGGAGAAAGAGAGAGACAGAGAGAAAGAGAGAGAGAGTGAGTGACTGACAGACAGAGACAGAGACAGACAGTGACAGAGAGAGGGAGAAAGACAGAGAACAGGAGGAACAAAAACCACCAAATCAGACAGACAACATACGGCACATATGGGGAAAGCAGTATTTTATAGAAAACCGCATGCTAATACCGACCACACCAAAGCCAATTTTACCAGCAGTGGTAACTAACAAGCACTGAATTTTCATTACCTTCAGACTTGAAATAACACATCAAAGACCCAGCCTTACGATTTTACGAAACCGAATCTCTCCCACATAATTTTTCATCAATGCCTACCGCCCTCTGAAGTTCGTATTGACGGTGAATGGGGATACAAAATCAATCCCCCTACCCGCATCCCCACCCCCACCCCCCACACACTGTGATGGTGGAACACTTTAACCCCGTCAATGCTTCACCCTATACACTAGAGGAAGACGTAACCCTTTCCATTTCATACCCTATCCACCAGCTTCTACCTCGGCTGGGTTTTAAACAACAATAACAACAACCAGCTTCTACCTGGGTAGGGTGAGGCATCATCATCATCATCATGTGCCCTGCCGCATGGCGTTGGCGATCATGACCCTCCATATGAATCTGTCCCTTGTCTCTGCAAGTACATTTCCCACCCTCTCTGTCCTCAGCCACCCTGCAAGTCCGTCCACTATTTTCTCCCTGGGTCTACCTGGTGTTCTCTTTTCCTCCAGCTTTCCCGTTGTGACCAGGTGCTCTAATTCCCCTTTCCTCATAAAATGTCATATAAAATTTGCTTGTCTTTTCCTAATCTTCTTTATCAATGATCTTCTTGTGTCTGCCTCCATCAAGACCGTCTCGTTCGTTTTCTTTGCTGTCCATGGATGGAACTCTCAACATTCTTCTTACGATGAGGCAACGAAAGGGTTAAAGTGTTACTCTTATAGCAAGCTGGTGAGTAGGGTGAGGGAATGAAAAGGTTAATGACCGGTGGTCAAGCCTGGAGCAGAACAACAAGGGAGCGAGCGGGGCAGACTGCCTTGTGCCGCTAATGAGGCGGACAAACATCTGCTTTCTCCACGTGCAAGGCCATTTTCTCTCCCGCCCTACCTGGCTGCTGCATTGACTACGGCCACAAAAGCCCCCCCCCCTCCACCCACCAGCCCCCCCCCCCATCTGGCTGTTGCATTGGCCACACAAAAGGCCTTCCCTCCCCCACCCTCCCTATCGTTGTACCTGGCTGTTGCGTTGACTTGGGCAGTGAGCAGGGGAGGATGGGGATAGTGGACACGCACAAAGGACCTGGATGACCACTACATGTACAGTCCATGGACGTGGCCTGACCACTAAGCCAGGTGTATATCGATCAGTGGCTAGTTACTGCCTGGCTATTTTTATCCCGTATGACTCCAACGCTTTTCCCGCCTGGCTGGTTCGTTAGACACAGCTCGTGGGCTCGAAATTTGATATCTTGAGTTTAATCCCAGCCCGCGAAATAAACCTTTTGGCTCCAGCGTTCTGACTATCAGCATCCTGCATTGTCAACCATACTAGCAAAACAAAACCATAACCCTTTGACTTCCACGCCCTACGCACAAGTTTCCTGCAGGAAGCTGGTGAACAGGGTGAGGAAGTCAAAGGCTTAACTCTTTTGACTTCCTCACCCTATCCACCAACTTCCCGCAGGAAAGCTGGTGGATAGGGTGAGGGAGTCAAAGGAATAAAGTTTTTGCAGTTGGTGCATAGGGTGCGGGAGTCAAAGGGTTAATACTTTGTAAAAGCAAAAAGTAGGCTTATACTGAGATGTCTATCACACCAAATGTTGTTTCTTCAATGCACGCACACGTAAACGACACACACATCATAACTCAACAAACGGAACTTTAAAAAAAATCACCTTGTATACATTACAATAACTCTCATCAAACGCAACTTACACACACACACACACAAATCACCTTGTACACTATAATTCTCGTCAAAAGCAACTTATTAAAAAAACAAAAAACCCAACTTTATGCATGTTCACGAAGTACGAAAATGTGTGATTAATTTCACCGTGCATGAGGGTGATTCACATTCTTAAGAACCCTTCCAACTAACACCCTTCTAACTATTCACTAAGCACGTAGTTCTGAAAGTCTAGATCCACCTCCCCCTTCTCTCCCCCCTCCCCACCCCCACCCCCCGCCTGTTCGTCTCCCAAGTGAACTCAAAGCCTTAACACAGCCTGTGACCCTGACAGACTGCGCCCATTCCCGGCCAGGCGTACCTACAGCATCTGAAGACTGTCAAGTTGGGTGACACCTGGCTTTTTCCTTCATCAACACTGCACGCCATCTTTTAACTCTTTTGACTCCCACCTTCTCTCCACCAGCTGCAAAACTTTAACCCTTTTTGCTTTCTTCACCCTATCCACCAGCTTCCTGCGCGTAAAATAAACCCCCAATCTTTTCGCTTCCTTCACCCTATTCACCAGCTTCCTGAGTAAAATTTTAACCCTTTCGCCTTTCCTTCCAACCCCCTATTCACCAGCTTCCTGAGTAAAATTTTAACCCTTTCGCTTCCTTCACCCTATTCACCAGCTTCCTGAGTAAAATTTTAACCCTTTCGCTTCCTTCACCTATTCACCAGCTTCCTGAGTAAAATTTTAACCCTTTCGCTTCCTTCACCCTATTCACCAGCTTCCTGAGTAAAATTTTAACCCTTTCGCTTCCTTCACCCTATTCACCAGCTTCCTGAGTAAAATTTTAACCCTTTCGCTTCCTTCACCCTATTCACCAGCTTCCTGAGTAAAATTTTAACCCTTTCGCTTCCTTCACCCTATTCACCAGCTTCCTGCACAAAGCAAACCCCTTTGCTTTCTTCACCCTATCCACCCCAGCTTCTTGCTTTTCGCTTTCTACACCCTATCCACTAGCTTCCTACAAGGATAGGGTGAAGAAAGCGAAAGAGTTAAGTTTTTGCTCTGCTGTCATGACTAGTAATGCAAGAAACTGGTCGATGTAGTGAGGGAGTTAAAACGTTAACCCCGTAAGATTGGTAGCCTGCACAAGAAGGACCATGAGGTGAAGGAGTCAAAACGTTAACCCCATATGGTTGGTAGCCTGTACTAAGAAGGACCACTTTCAGCCACACCCGCCATCTGATTCTACCCCCATCCCCACCCTTCCCCCTCTCCAACTTCGACTCCACCCTACCCCCCTTTGCCCTGTTAATCAAAACAAAAAGACAAGACAAGAAATCAAAGGTAGCCTGGTTGCCAAACGGCCGGAAATGACCCAAACCACGGTCGTTACCGTCTGACTGCGAGACGAGATGATGGGGCGACCAGTGCGGTGCGTGCGCTTGTATTGAACGAGTTAAATTGTCTCCCTTCCCATGTGTGCTTTGGCCTGGGCTATTGATTTCAGCTTTGTGACTGTTTGACGCTTAACTGCCCATCCATTGACTGCACCCGCTGACAAGACTTGACTACACAGGCCTAGGGCCACGCTTGACGAGCTGCAAAAAATGTCTTTTGTGTTTTAAGCTGTCTTACCACTTTACACGCTAGGCTTCATCAGCTCATCTGAACTTTTTGTCGTGCGCGCAAGAAAACTACTTATCCCCAGAACGGTCCGCCAGGTTGGTTTGGTTTGGTTGGGTTCAGATTTTACACCCACCTCAGGTGATATGGCCGACGGGGATAAGCATCCTAAACTGACGCCACCAGAACAACAATGATGTCATATCAACCAAAGGACATCACTCTTGAGAGTCACGTAGAAATTATCTCCCATGTTGTTGAACTTCTCAAATCTAACATAGTTTGCGCTACCCATTCAGCTAGCATAGAAGCAGATACAAAGCACAAAAACCGTAAGCTCAGAACACTCCTCAAAAAAGGAGCGCCCAAGCCTACCTTTATACTCTGCAACTACCCTACACACAACTATGAGAGAGGAGAGAAATAATACAATATACTGGTCTTATGTCAAGATTGACATAGTCTTTATTCTGAACTGACCAAACACACACACATAGACAAGACAGAACATATACAGGTTGCTTCCAAGGCATAAGCTATACCAAAGAAATAAGAGGAACAGGGAATTTTTATAATATCACCACAAGGACATCACTTGAAGTCAGTAGAAATTATCTCCCATGTTGTTGAACTTCTCAGATCTAACATAGTTGCGCTACCATTCAGCTGCATAGAAGCAGATACAATAGCACAAAAACCGTAACTCAGAACACTCCTCAAAAAGGAGCGCCCAAGCCTACCTTTATACTCTGCAACTACCCTACACACAACTTGAAAGGAGAGAAATAATACAATATATTGGTCTTATGTCATGTTAAGATGGACAGTAAGAAGGCCAGTTTTATTACGCACCCGGGATTCGAACCACAAACCATTAGCAGTTGAATCCGATGCTCAACCAACTGAGCTACTGAACCGCAAGCGTTAATCCGATATAGATAAATAAATAAACACACACACACACACACACATACACACACACACACACACACACACACACACACTCTCTCTCTCTCTCTCTCTATCTATCTAATCTATCAATCTATCTATCTATCTTACATCTGACAATATTACAGATTATCATGTGATAACGAAGACAACACAAACGCTGTTCACCTTCACAGCACAGAAGATGCAGGAGCTGCCCATACAGGTATATACCAACACAGACCACACACACACAGACACACAGAAACACACACAGACACACAGACACATACAGAACACACACACACAGACACACACACACACAGACACACACACACAGACACACACACACACATAGACACACACACACACACACACACACACATACACACAGACACACACACACACTTGCATTTGGTAGTTCAAATGACACAGACATGAAGACAAGACAAACGTTGCTCACCTTGAGAGCACAGAAGATGCAAGAGTTGCCCATACAGGTGTGTCCCGACAGACGACGGTAGCTACGTCTGAAGACATCCAGGTGCCAGAACACCTGAAAAGACAACAACAAGGCACCTGATGAGTTCACTACATGGCAGTAACCAACACTTTTGCCCACCTGGCTACTACAACCATATCAGGGTTAACATCAAGTCAAAAACGACAACCAGCTAAAAAGACAGAGAGAGGGGGGAGAGAGAGGGGGAGAGAGAGGGAGGGAGAGAGAGAGAGGGAGAGAGAGAGAGAGAGAAGAAGAAGAAAAAGAAGAAGAAGAAAAAACAACAACAACAACAACACAAAATACGAGGAAGAAGAAGAAAAAGAAAAAGAAGAGGAGGAGGAGGAAGAAGAAGAAGAAGAAGAAAAAAAAGAAGAGGAGGAGGAGGAGGAGAAGGAAGAGGAGGAAGAAGAAGAAGAAGAATGCGAAGAAGAAGAAGAATTGCGAAGAAAAAGAAGAAGAAGAACAACAACAACAACAACAACAAACAACACAATACGAAGAAGAAGAAGAAAAAGAAGAAGGAGAAGGAGGGAGAAGAAAAAGCAGAGGAGGAGAAGGAAGAAGAAGAAGAAAAAAAAGAAGACGAAGAAGAACAAGAAGAACAAGAACAAGAACAAGAAGAAAAAAGAAGAAGAACCACAACAAAGTTTGTTTAATTAACCACAGCGTCACACACTGCCATAGTTTAGCTAAGTGAAAAAACACCAAAGATAAAAATGACATCACAACACCAAACATAAATGACATCACAACACTACACATAAATGACATCACCTGTGCACTAATACACAACGTCATGGTCAAAATCCCTGATGACAGGAGAGTGCAGACTGCACCACACACACAGGGGCAGCAATAATAAAACGAGACATCCAAGTGGTGTCTGTAAGGAGGTGTGTGCACAAAACACATCATGTTGGGGTTTGTGCCAGAACTCTGACATTTTGCACTGTCTACTGTCTACAGTGACGGGAACCACCAAAAACACGCCAGGTGGGTTGCGGTATGCTACTAACACAACACCTGGCTGTGATTGTGTGTGTGTGTGTGTGTGCGTGTGTGTGTGTGTGTGGTGTTGTGTGTGTGTGTGTGGTGGTGGTGCGGTGTGTGGGTGTGTGTGTGTAGGTGTTGTGTGTGTGTGTGTGTGTGTGTGTATGTGTGTGTGTTGTTGGTGTAGGTGTGTGAGTGTGGTGTGTGATGTGTGTGTGTGTGTGTGTGTGTTGTGTGTTGTGTGTGTGTGTGTGTGTGTGTATGTGTGTGCTGTGTGCGTGTCTGAGTTTGAGTGTAGTGTGTGTGTTGTGTGTGTGTGTGTGTGTGTGTTGGTTTGTGTGTGTGTTGTGTGTGTGTGTGTGTGTGTGTGTGTGTGCTTCTCACCCTCTCGTGTCTTCTCTGCATGTGTGTGTGTCCTCTCCACCCCACCTCGTCCCTCTCACTCATTCTCTCTCCATCATCTCTCCCTCTCTCTCTCATTCACTCATCCTCTCCACACACTCTCCTGTCTCTCTCTCTCACTCACTCATCCTACACTCTTGTCTCTCTCTCTTCTTGCCTCTCAACTCCTCTCTCTGTCTTGCCCCCTCCTCCTCTCCCGCCTCGTTATTTCTGTCTGTCTGTCTGTCTGCCTCCAGGTTACATAAGTGTGTGCAGAGAACAAGCAGGGAGCTAAAATACTCATTCTCAGGTGCCAGTAGAAAACGTACGCGTTTGCGTATGTACATGTGTGTTTATATGTGTG
Source organism: Monoplex corrugatus (assembly GCA_030674185.1). Classification (NCBI taxonomy): domain Eukaryota; kingdom Metazoa; phylum Mollusca; class Gastropoda; order Littorinimorpha; family Ranellidae; genus Monoplex; species Monoplex corrugatus. Next base: position 171,097,182 of record CM060305.1, read on the forward strand.
AGTGAGTGAGTGAGTGGTGTGTGTGTGTGTGTGTGTGTGTGTGTGTGTGTGTGTGTGTGTGTGTGTGTGTGAGAGAGAGAGGGGGAGAGAGAGAGAGAGAGAGGAGTGTGTGTGTGTGAGACAGAGAGAGAGAGAGAGAGGTGTGTGTGTGTGTGTGTGTGTGTGTGTGTGAGACAGAGAGAGAGTGTGTGTGTGTATGTGTGAGTGTGTGTGTGTGTGTGTGGTGTGTGTGTGTGGTATGTGTGTGTGTGTGAGAGAGAGGGGAGCAGACAGACAGGACACAGACAGAAGAGAAACAGACAGACAGAGACAG